>PVIC010046310.1:0-14123 GCA_004025085.1 Thryonomys swinderianus
TCCTGGAAGGTCAGGGCCCCCTGGAACCCAAGCACATCCCAGCTTACACAGAAACTCTTCTGCCAGGGGCCTCGGGAGAGGGAGGGCAAGGGCAGCATTAGGAAAAGGTCTGAGCCACTGTACTAAGCGTCTCCAGAGTCAGGGTGATCCAGAGTCCAGGTCAAAGCTTTTAAAATAGCCAGGTGTGGTGGCACATGTCTGTGATTCCAGCAGTCACGAGGCTGAGGCAGGAAGATAGCCATGAATGAGTTCAGCGCCAGCCTGGGCTACATCGTGAGTTTAAGGCCAGCCTGAACTACATAGCAAAAGACCCTGCCTCTACAAGCAAACAAACAAACCCTTGTTCTTGTAGAGCTGAGATATAGGGGCTCCTCAACATGGCTATTGATCAGTTGTCTAGGTACCCTAAATAAGAGACTCAAATTGCTAAGACTGTCTTTGTTAAGAGACTCAGATTTGTCCCTTGGGCAGAGATCTTGTGAGATACAAATTCAGGTTGAGGACCTGTATGTAAGATTCACCAGAGTCAGCGGCACTCTTGGTCACCTAAGGGCCTGTGGAGTCTGTAAAGCAAAAAACAAACTATTCATAAAAGTAGGGTGGATTAGTTTGGGACAATGTTTAAAATAATCAGAGTACGTTTAGAAGTTTTGACTCCCACATGAAAAAACCAGAAATCAACAGATGATGAATCAACTACGAGAAATTCTTTTCAGCTTTCTCCTCCTCTGCTCAGAACAGAAAGTAACCCTCATGGAGAGGAAGGATCTTTCACAAACAGGAGATCTTTTCCCTTAGAAAGAGGGAAAAACATGCATTTCAAGAACTACCACAGAGTGTAATGTCATAATTTGGTAATAACCATACAAGAACAGACTTTTTTTCTGTCCACAAAACTTGTCCTGGAAAAATGCTCTCAGAAAGCAAGTGACGGGCTAGGGAGTTAGCTCAGTGATTCCACCATCTGCCTCAAAATTGCAAGGTCTCAAGTTCGATCCTCTGTACCACCCACCACAGTGCTGGCACATGGTGGCTCATGCCTGTAATTCCAGCACTCAGGAGGCAGAGGCAGTGAGCTCAGGGCCAGCCTGAACTACAGAGTGAGACTCTGACTTAGAAGGAAGGAAGGAAGGGGAGAGAAAGAAGAAGAGAAAGAGAAGAGCACTTCTGAGCAGGTACTGTGTAAACACTTGCTGACTGAGTAATAAAAGGGTTCTGGGGCTTATGGTATTTCATATACTAGCATTAATTCATAGTGATAAGAGTAAAAGTAAGGCTGCAACTACAGTGAGTTTTCTTAGCTCTTGGTGAGGCAAGATATACTACTGATACTGTTCAGGGGTTTACTGAGGAGTTGAGACAAATCTCAAAGTGGCTAAAGAACCAGCTTTCATGAGAAGTCTGTGTAGAACCGCCTCATACCATACGATCCTGCTCATATATGGAATCTAAGAGTTGACGTCAAAGAAGCTGAACACGAAATGGTGGTTACCAGAGGCCAGGGGGAGGAGGGCTAGAGGTGGAATGGAGAAGGTTGTGTATTAGTCACCTCTCCTTTGTGGGGACAAAATATCAGACACCTAAGACTTAAAGGAGTTCACGTTTATTTTGGCTCATGGTTTCAGAGCTTTCATAGTCCATGGTTGGCTCCAAGACAGAAATATCATGGCAGAAGTTCATGGCAGAGGAAAGCTGTTTGACTCATGGCATCTAGAAAGCAGAGAGAGAGAGACGGAAAGAGCCAACAGGAAGGGGCTAGGGACTAGTCTGCAAGGTCACACCCGCAGACCTGCCTCGTTGATTAGGCCCCACCTCCTACACCTCCTAGGAGCGCATAGGGCTAGGAGCGGGTCGGTGAAGTTTGCCCTCCTGCCTGCCTCTCCAGGGGCCTTTTAATCGTTCAGGCTGACAGTCGTGATTACCTATCAGAGGCTGCTCAGTGGATCCTAAGTGCCGCTTCAGCAGGAGCACGCAGTGCTGTGATTGCACACTGGAATCATTACAGATAACAAGACTGAGCCACATACATCAAAAAGCTAGAAGATTTTGAAAGTTTTCACTGTTGACAGTGACAATGTTTAAAGAGATGTGTTTAAACTGATTTAAGTATTATGTAATGTTACATGTAACACATAACATTGTAGACTGCTGATAGGTACTATTTTGTTTTCACGTATTAGTCAAAAAATAAAATTTAAAATATTTTTAAAAGATATTTTTCGTAGGCTGGGGATTTAGCTAAAGTGTTACCGCCCTACCTTGGAAGCACAAGGACCCAAGTTCAATCCCTGGTACTGCAAAAAAAAAAAAAAAGATATTTTTAGTTCAGGGAAGATGTTAAATTTTTTTTCCAAAATGTGTAGAACCATTTTCAACCATGTAGGAAACTCAGTGTGGCCTTAGAAACTACCTTTTGCTGCAGACTTTATAGCATTTCCCAGCGAATTCAATCTAAAAGCAAAGCAAAACAGCATTTGTAACATATACCACCATAAGGTTATGTCAATAGAGCTGTGGGTTTAAATCTAAAATGCCCTCCTCCAAAGTTCCACAGTTAGAAGTGAGGCCTAGTTGGAAAGAGCAGCTCACCCTAGTTGTGACCCAAAATAGTATTCTCATCCTGGCTCCTCCCTTTCCTCTCTGCTTCCTGGCACTGAACGGTGAACAGCTGTTCTCCACCCAGGCCCGCCACCATGTTCTTCCTGCTCTGGAGCCCCAGACCATGGACTGAACCCTCTGAAACACGACTACAATAAACCTCTCCCTGAAGTTGTATTTTGTGCCAGTGAAGGTAAAGTGACTAACAATGTTAACTACTGTATTTTTTAATCTCAGGTAATGTTAAACAGCTTTATGTATTTTCAGTGCTGTCAAAATATAGAGCAAGGGGGCTGGAGATTTAGTTCAGCGCCTGCCTCGCAAGCAAGCGCAAGGTCCTGAGTTTGATCCTGGTAACCACATACAATGCTGGGCGTGGTGACTCACGCCCACCAGCAATCAATACCACATACCACAGTGCTGGGCATGGTGGGCTCACACCTGTCATCCCAGCACTCAGGAGGCAGAGGCAGGAGGATTGCTGAGTTTGAGGCTTGCCTGGGCTCCATAGTGAGCTCAGGGCCAGCCTGAACTACAAAGTGAGACCCTGTCTCAAAAAAAAAAAAAAATATATATATATATATAGAGAGAGAGAGGGCAAGAGCAAGATGTGAGACCCGTCCCCATGCAAAATCTGCAGCGGCCATATTTCCAAGCTCAAACTATAAGGCTGATAAGCATCTTTGCATCTCTAACCCAAGGCAAAGAGCAAAATCCATTTACCCATGCAATTCAGGGACTGATTAGCATGTAATGACAGGCTAAAAGTTGTTAACCAGAGAGATGAAAATAGTAGAATCCTACAAACACTGTTCAAGTAATGAATATGCCTAAATTCAACCATATGCTGATGGATGATACCAGTATTTGGAGAAAGTTTTCTAGGATGAACTATGTAAAACCTCAGTATAACAAGCCTTAATAGGAGAGCCAGTCTTTGGTGATAAAGAGCACTAATCTTGAGCCCTAATGAAGTAAAATATTATTCTCATGAAGAGTTCCGTTTTCTCCTCAACAGTAGATCCGTAATAATGCTTTCTATAGATTGATCAATTGATGGTACTGGGGATTTGCACTGAGCTACATCCTCTGTCCTTTTAAAATTTTGAGACAGGATCTAAGTACCTAGACTGGGCTCGAATTTGCGATCCTCCTGCCTCAGCATCCCAAAATGCAAGGGTTACAAGCCCCTCTAATTAGGACATAGTTTCACCGATACAAAATGGGAAGGGGAGCGCGGAGATCCGGCCATTGAAAGAGGCAGCGAGGCTGGAGCGTGACGGTGGGGACGCAGCAACGATCAGCGGACGCCGCCGGCGGCTCTGCGCTCTAGTGGGGGCTGGGCGAGGCGGGCTCGGGACGCGCGACCCCCGGCGGCCCCGACGCCCGCGCATGCGCTCTCGGGCCGGCGCGCGGGCGCCATTGCGGGAGGCGGTGGCCGGGTCCCCGGTCGGCGGACGGGGAGGCGGTGAGTGAGCACCCCGGGTTCTGGACCTCGCACCTTTCCCGCTCTTCCGCTCCCGCGCCCGAGGACCTGAGTGAAACCTGTGAACCGTTTGTGTCCCCGACACCGAACATCGCTGCTTCTCCGCCTCAGCCGCGGGGACCCAGCGTACCGAGCGTCATGCACGCGGCAGAATAGAAAACTCGGGCTAACTTATTTTTGCCCAGATACATGATAATGTGAAGTCAGTGCCATACACAGCATAGTAAGACTGTCCTGAGCCCTGTGACCCAGGTGACATCCGAGCGGGACAGAAACATTTTCTAAACCGTAAGGTCACCTTAAATGCACTGCTAGGCTGCGTTGTAGTTTACTGAAGAATCGTGCCCTTTGGTGCACAAAGTATATTTCTTTGACAATGGCAGATTACTCCACCGTCCAAACGGCATTGGGGTGTAGAGGGAACCCCGAGGCTGGGCCCAGGCTCCACTGTGTGACCTGTGCCTTCAGCATTTCCACTCTCTGCTAAATATGTTCCATGCCGCCCAGTGCTTCACATCTTCTTTTAGAAAGTGTCGACCTCGTGAAAAGCTTGGAAACTTACAGATCAGAGGACACTGAGGAGAGCTATAACGAAGGATCCTAGATCGCAGAGAGAAGTGGAGACGCGGGAGAAGTGTGAGTAATTTGAGTTAATAGCGTTGTGCTGATGTTAATTTCCCACTTTCCATCACTCTGCGTGGTAAGAAAAATGTTAACCTTTAGCGTAAGCAAATGAACCCAGGGTGAATTCTGTATGTGTTACTTTTACAACTTTACTGCAAATCTAAAACTGGCTCAAAATAAAAAAGTCTTTCTAAAGTAGAAAAGTAACCACCAGAGTCTTCATTTACTTAATTAGCAAATTTTTTTGTGTGTACCTACTACCTGCCAGTGTTGGGGCCTTAAAAATAGAATGTATAAGGAACAGGTTTGGTTTCCATCTTCATGGATGGTGATGGATTCCCAGACAGACTGTTCAATAGTAAAAAGTGCTTCTGGAATAAGAAAGGCTGAGATGATGGCTCTCGCCTGGTCTGTGACAGCAGAGTCTCTCCTGATTTAAGCTGAGACCTGGAAAAGAAAAAAAAAAAAAGTAGATCACATAAAAGTATTTTTAAAGTAAATATATTTGGAATACATTGTGTACAGTATGCAGTACTTGACATATTTCCCGATGCCCTGTGGTTTTTCTGGGTTTTACAATTTCCTCAGGCAAATGTCTTAGAGGATCTGTAGCAAAAGGGACTTAAAACTACGTGTGGCCAGAGTCCCCCAACTTGACTTGGTCCCTTTTTGAACAGACAGACAGTAAGATCCCATTAGCACACGTCAGGCAAACTTCCCACTCTGTAACTCTGGAGTCCTTTTTCAGTTTGTGCACTTGAAGGACAACCCTGCTGTGCCTAGTTTGGTACATGTAGCTTTTATTATTGTTGTGAGACACTTGACTCTGAGATGATTGGGTGTGAAACTTGTGGGTATTTTCATTAACTTTTGTCTGGTTCTTTTGCTATTTTTTTTTTTAGACTGATGGTGGTGAAGTAGAAACCTAGTTCTAAAATGCTTTTAAATTCCCTCTGCAAGGTCTTCCTTCTGGTGAACTGCTTGTGAACTGTGTAGTTATTGTTATGTCTTGGGTAGTAAATGCCCTTTTCTTTTCCCTCTGCCCAAGGGGGACAAAAGCCATGAAAAATCTTCCAACTAGGGAGGGACCGTTGTGTTTTATGTTCTGGGAAGAGGAAAGGGAAGAACTGAGACTGAATACCTTGTAGTCAGTGCATCTGTAAAGCTCTCCTTTTTATGATGTGGAAATCGAAAGCTCCAAAAGTGCTTTTTGATCATTTTAAAGATTATCCCACCTTTCTATGCTCTGTCTTTATGAGTGAATTGTTTGTCCTCTACAGACTCCTTCGGTCACGGAGTGATCAAGACTTTGTAATTTCTTTTGCCAGCTCTGGTGAATCTCGTTACAGATGTTCTGCCTAAAATTGTTGCTCATGAGGTTCCCGACAGGAGACAAATTTGAGTCTCAGAGCAAAGTCTCTGTGTAAATGATCGGTGCCTTTGTTGGGTGGCAGGAGCCACACCCAGAAGCACTGGAAGACCAGCTCTCAGGGACCAGCCGTGACGCCAAGGCTGCCAGTGCCGCTGCATCTCGGACGGAGCCGCTGTGCTGGAGGAGAACAGAGCTTCGGTGACGCTGGCACGTAGGAACCGCAGGGAGGAGTAGCACCTCTGCCGGGGACCGAATTCAGGTACTCAAAGGTAAGGCGAATATTGTGAGAAGTAAGAGAGCCGTCTCCCTTGCGTATTCATTCAGAGGATCCCTTGGCAGGAGAGGAGGAGCAGATCTCTAGGGTCTGAGTTTCAGTTTAGATTAATCCCCTGTGGGGATAAAGTGTAAGGAAAACAGTTTGTCAGCGTGTGTCCTCTACATAACTCCATCTTAGAGTCACTTGGAGACTTTAGAATGAAAATGCTGTGCCCAGGCCTTCTGTGATCAACTCAACCCAAGCCTCTGAGAGTGTGGGCTACTGGCAGCCTCGGTAATGTCCACAGGTGCGGAGCCAGGGCGGCACACCACCGAGCTCTGTGTGCTACAGCTGGACTTGTACCACAGAGGGGAGAAGGTCTGACGTTGCATCCCTGAGTGGGATGAGGGCGTGAGCATGTCACAGGGGAGTTGTGAGTCTTTGAGTTGATATCTTCAAGGCCTCTCTGTAAACTGGCCTCCTCACCAACACACTGCCAGAGCTTCAGAGTTTTAATCCAATCTTATTACTATGTATTTTTTCCTCTTTTAAGTTTTTGTTTGAAGTATTTCTAGTAACAAAAAGCTATTAGTCATCTGACAGTATCTCCTACAAGGTGCAGAAGTAAAAAAGAAGCTCCTGGTACAGTGTTACCTCGGTCCACAGACAGTTCTTTCCACAAGTTTGGTCATGAAGCAGTCAAATTCAATGGTTAGGCTCATTGTTGACTTTATGGGGAAATTTGATTCAGTTTGTGACCAATTTGGTTTATGACCAAAATCATGGAAAGAACTTAATTCAGGCCAGGATATAACTCAGTGGCACCGTGCCTGCCTGGCAAGCGCAAAGTCCTGAGTTTGATTCCTGCTGTGGCGGGTGGGAGCGATGAAGGACACGGCACTCACATGACCCAACGATGACTAAGCTCGTGAACCAAGAGCCCACTGTATCGTTCTAGCTGTTTTGGCCCCAGTCTTCCCTTCTAGATAACCCTGCCACACTCAGGAATCCAGTAATCCTGTTCTCCAGAGCAAATGCTATTTTATTTATCTTTCCAGTTCTTTGAAGTACATTTAAATGTATGTTCTGTGTTCCACATACTGAACTGTCATCTCTTTACTTGTAATGTATGATAACCATCCACTACCAATTTCCCGATGCTTTCTGATCCCTACATGATTTTCTGCTGTATGGATAGAGCCTTGTTTATTATAAAACCTACTTGAGGTTAGGTACATTTAGTTTGTTAAGGTGTGTTACAATATTGACATCTGGAAAACTTACTCAGTTTATAATTAGGGTATGAGAATTCGTTTCTTATACCTTTACCAGCACAGAAATCTACAGGTCTTTTAAACTTTGCAAGAATAATAGAGGAAAATGATGTTTTATTGATTTAAGTATTATATTCCTGCTAATGTTTTCATTGTAAAATTTAACATTTTAAAAATTAATATCTAACTAGTTAACAATAAAATAGAATTGGATGATGTTTTCCCAAAATATACCCATTTTCCTCATTGTTGGTTGCCAGTGCTAACATTATTGTTTTCCTCTTTTGTGGCTTTTTAGGAACCCTTTGTGTTCACCCATGTTCTTCCTGTAAGGTTGTGACCTGAGGTACTGATTCTTTTTATTTTTACCTTTATTATGTTTTTAATTGAGTGCAGTTGACATATAAAATCATATATGTCTACAGTGCACAGGACTGTATTTTGAGATACATACACCTTGTGAAATGATTGCTGCAATCAAGCCGACCAGCATATCTAGGGCCTCATATACAGAAATTTTTATTTCTTCCACTTAGGAACATCTGATAGTAGCACGAATCAAAAACTACTCTTAGCCGGGCGTGGTGGCTCACACCTGTCATTCCAGCACTCGGGAGGCAGAGACAGGAGGATTGCTCAGTTCGAGGCTTGCCTGGGCTTCATAGTGAGCTCAGAGCCAGCCTGAACTACAAAGCAAGGCCCTGTCTCAAAAAAAACAACAAAAAAAAAAACTAAATAAGAACTTGCTCAGCATCTCATTCCCAGAGGCAAATTGAGAGTTAAGTGAATACTATATAGATGATTTCTTAGTCTCTCTATGCATTAATGCATCTTTTAAAGCAAAAAAATGGGCATTGCCATGTAGACTGTTTTTGAAGTTGCTATTACTAGAGTGGGGAGGAAATCTTTCCACCTCAGTAAATTCATGTCAACATCACACTCCCTTATAACACACTTTATAACTCTTTTTCCATCCCCTGTTATCCTCCATTAGACACTCCTCCCTGTATCCCCCTCCTTTTCTAACAATATCGTCTCTTTTACTTTGATGTCATCTTTTTTAGATTCTACATAATAGCACATGTTTTTCTGAGTATGCCTTATTTTTCTTAATATAAGGCTCTAGTGACATGTATTTTCCTGTAGATGATATCATTTTGTTCTCTATGGCTGAATAATACTCCATTGTGTACATTTACCATATTTACATGTGTGAGCCACAATGCCAAGCCCCTGGGCGTTTTTTAAAAATTATTGTTAATGGAATTGTTTTCGTCATTTCTTTCTCAGTGAGTTTATTATTTGTATATAGAAAATATAATGTTTTTGGGCCGGAGGGTTAGTTCAGTGGTTCCGGCGCCTGCCTTGCAAGCACAAGGACCTGAGTTCGATCCCTGGTAACCACATATAATGCTGGGCGAGGAGACACGCCCACCAACAATCAACACCACATACCACAATGCCGGGCGTGGTGGCTCACGCCTGTAATCCCAGCACTCGGGAGGCAGAGACAGGAGGATTGCTGAGTTCGCGGCAGCTTGCCTGGGCACCATAGTGAGCTGAGGGCCAGCCTGAACTACAAAGCGAGACCCTGTCTCCAAAAAGAAAAAAAAAATAATAATAATAATGTTTTTTAAAGTGTTCATTTTGTGTCCTGAATATCATGTATAAAAAGGCTGCCTCAGGGGCTGGAGATTTAGCTCAGTGGTTCTGGCACCTGCTTGGCAAGTGCAAGGTCCCTGGTTTGATCCCCTGTAACCACATACAACAATACCGGGCATGGTGACTCATGCCACCAGCGATCAGTACCACATACCACAACACTGGGCATGGTGGCTTAAGCCTGTAATCCCAACACTTGGGAGGCAGAGGCAGGAGGATTGCTGAGTTCAAGGCTTGCTTGGGCTACATTGTAAGCTCAGGGCCAGCCTCAACTACAAAACCCTGTCTCGGAAAAAAAAAAAAAAAAAGGTGCCTCTTGAATTGAAGGTGTAAATGAGTTCTAAAATGTATGTTAGGTATTGTGAAATAGTAAGAAAATATTCATAGGGAAAAGTGGGATAGTGGTAAGTAAAGTGAAAGAAAAACTCTGATGATATAAAAGGAAACAAAGGGCTGGAGATTTGGCTCAGTAGTTCCAGCACCTGCCTGGCAAGCTCAAGGTCCCTGCTTCAATCCCTGGTAACCACATACAACAATACTGGGCGTGGTGGCAATCAGTACCTCATACCACAGATGCCGGGCTTGGTGGCTCAAGCCTGTAAGACCAGCACTCGGGAGGCAGAGGCAGGAGGACTGCTGAATTTGAGGTTTGCCTGGGCTACGTAGTGAGCTCAGGGCCAACCTGAACTAAAAAAAAAAAAGAGACCCTGTCTCAAAAAAAAAAAAGGAAAAAAATCTTATGTATATAGGGGGTGGGAGATTGGGGGGGCAGGGGAATGAAATGAAAATTAAGTCATGTTGTACTGATACAAATTCTCAGTGTCAACTGTGATCATAATGTGTATATAAAATGTACCAATAAAATAATCAATTTTTTAAAAATGATGCCTCTTTTCTCTTTTTTCCAGTTATGCCTTCTCAGAATGCGCCCCTTTCCCAGGAGGGGAACACAGAGGAGAGAGAAATGGATGATGGAGCACAGAGGGTCAGGTCCCAGGTGAGATCAATTTTGCTCTACCTCAGCACTGTACCGTAGTTCTCAGGATGTCAACACTTGTTTTTAAGTTTTCTAATTCGAGTCCCCACTATCCTCCACCCAAGGAGACACTGGTAATAGATAACATAATCTTTCTGATGTTTCCTGCTTTTTTTTTTTGAAACAGGGTCTTGCTTTGTAGTTCAGGCTGGCCCTGAGCTCACTGTGTATCCTAGGCAAGCCTCGAACTCAGCAATCCTCCTGCCTCTGCCTCCCGAGTGCTAGGATTACAGGCATGAGCCACCACACCTGCTTTCTTGATATACTTTTAGTTTCTGGGAGTCCTATTTATTACAGATGTTGTGAAGTAAACAAAAGACTTAATCACCCTTCACTTAAAATAGCTTACCAACGTCTAAAGTCTTTCTATGCTGTCTGTAGACAGTGAATGGTGCTTGGGTCACTTTGCTTTGAGTGAAAGAGGTCAATTGTGAAGCATTCCATTAACTTTAGGAAGATCTGTTGTATCCCTTCCCAACCTGCTGAAGCCCATTGCTCTGATTTTATAACTTGATCAAATATTGTGTCATTAGATGAGCTGTAAGTGTACAGGTTGTTTCTGTGCCACTTGAAATCTTTGGAAAATTCAATAGATTCTCTTTCTTCTTAAAAGGTTCTTATTAAGTTAGGTATGAGGAAGATCATTGAAGAAAAAATCTTAAAAATCCCAGAGGGGGCCGGAGGGTTAGCTCAGTGGTTCCGGTGCCTGCCTCGCAAGCTCAAGGACCTGAGTTCGATCCCCGCCACGTCCACCAACAATCAACACCACATACCACAATGCTGGACGTGGTGGCTCACACCTGTAATCCCAACACTCGGGAGGCAGAGACAGGAGGATTGCTGAGTTCGCGGTGGCTTGCTTGGGCACCATAGTGAGCTCAGGGCCAGCCTGAACTACAACGTGAGACCCTGTCTCAAAAAGAAAAAAAAAAAATCCCAGAGGATTCCACATATGTGTTATTTTCAAGCATTTCTTGCTGTTTCTACTTTGGTGAAACAGAAACAGCTGCATTATAAATATGCACACGCAGTTGTCAAGATTTCTCTCATGGAAAAGGCTTCATTTCAAAAGGGAAAATGAATATAGATTTAAATGTTTGAAATTAAAAGAAAGGTTCATTTATCTTTTGTGGATTCCCTACTTTAACAAGTATTTTTCCTTTATATACCAAATTCCAGTCTCAATTACTTGAGAAAAAAAGACTGTACTGTTACCATTATAATCACTGTCTTTCACTAGCCAGTAAACTCTTACATTACACTTAATTTTTTAAAGTCAAATGGAGAAAATTATTTTGCCAATCCAGTTATAGAGAGCTGTTCTTTCTACTATATAAAACATTTCTCTGAGTCAGTAAAAGATAAGAATCGAATAGAAAAATTGTACAAATAAGATTTTAAAAACTAACAAAGAATATTCAAGTGGATCATAAACACAGGAGAATGTTTATCATATAACAAGACTAAAATTCAAATTAAAACTAGAGAATGCTTGATATTTTATCCCAGAGCTTAGCATTTACTACTAGTATGCTGTTCCCATCCCGGCAAAGCTGTGAGGAAACAAGCGCTCTCTTCTATAGCCGAGTTAATGTGGAGACCTAAACACTGATTAGGAGGCTATCAGGGAAACAGTGTGGAAGGATTTCTGGGACAAACAGTTCTGTGATAAAAGCAATGCGAAAGAGTATCATACCCTTGTCTAGTGTGTTATTTTTTGTGTAACAAAAAGAAATAGAAGCACACATACACACAATTTCTCTTGCCTGAACACAAGGCAAGAACAGAGGATGAGCCGGAGTCTAAGGAGTTTGGATACCTACAGGGAAGACATGGCAGTGACATGAAGAAAGATGAATGGGACAGTGGATGGGTGAGCATGAGACGCCTCTGAGGGGACAGTCTCCCGGTGCAAGCTTCCTTTGAGCCTTCATAGTGGACTCTGTGCTGAGGCTCCAAACAAAGTAACTGCAGGGCCGGAGATTTAGCTCAGTGGTTCCAGCGCCTGCCTCGCAAGCGCAAGGTCCTGAGTTTGATCCTGGTAACCACATACTGCAGTGCCGGGCGTGGTGGCTCACGCCTGTCATCCCAGCACTCGGGAGGCAGAGACAGGAAGATTGCTGAGTTTGAGGTTTGCCTGGGCTACATAGTGAGCTCAGGGCCAGCCTGCTCTACAAAGCAAGACCCTGTCTCAAAAAAAAAAAAACAGAGTAACTGCATACTGAGCTCTAATCTGCAGGCTCCATTTGTGTAGAAGGATGTGCTGTGTTAGCAACCCTGAAATCAATTCCTCTACAGTCCATGATTATGCAAATCCATTGTGGTGTGTGGTTACTGGGGATCAAACTCGGGACCTTGTGCTTGCGAGGCAGATGTGGAACCACTGAGCTAAATCCCCGGCCCAGGAGAACCATTTCTTTTCTTTTTTTTTTTTTTTTTTGCTTTTTGGAGACAGGGTCTCGCTTTGTAGTTCAGGCTGGCCCTGAGCTCACTATGGTGCCCAGGCAAGCCGCCGCGAACTCAGCAATCCTCCTGTCTCTGCCTCCCGAGTGCTGGGATTACAGGCATGAGCCACCACGCCCAGCATTATATGTGGTAACCGGGGATAGAACTCAAGTCCTTATGCTTGCGAGGCAGGCGCCGGAACCACTGAGCTAACCCTCCAGCCCCATGGAGAACCATTTCTTAAGAAGCATCAACAACTGAGGACATTTAGAGACGATGTTTTTTTCATTTGAAATCTTTACCTGAACAACATAGTTTTTTACCACTCCCAAGATAACATGGTGTGCCTTCTGCTCCCAATTGTTGCCCTTATTGCATTTTTTAAAAACTGGCCACAATATCCTCTCTCTTCTTTCCGTTCCATGCACACAAACCTATTCAGTGTTTATATAACATCTTTCTACTTGATTGCTACTTTCATGGTTTCAAAACATCCTGAAATGAATTTATCTTTCTTTTTAAGTTATCTACAAATTGTTCCCATGCATGAAATTGTAGAAAAGCTCTAAAGGAGTATTTCATGAATCTTTTTTTTTTTTTTTTTTTGAGACAGGATCTCACTTTGTAGTTCAGGCTGGCCCTGAGCTCACTATGTAGCCCAGGCAAGCCTCGAACTCAGCAATTCTCCCCCTCTGTCTCTGCAGTGCTAGTATTACAGGCTTGAGCCACCAAGCCTGGCATTTGTGGTCTGTGGTACTGATTGCTGATGGGTGTGAGCCACCACTCCGGTATTGTATGTGGTTACAGGCGATTGAACCAGGCACCTTGCACTTGCTAGGCAGGTGCTGGAACAACTGAGCTAAATCCCCAGCCTTCATGAATCTTTTTTTGAGATGGGGTCATACTAAGTTGCCAGATGCAAGTGTACTCAATTGCATAATCCTCTTGCCTCAGCCTAACCAGTGGCTAGGATTATAAGTGTTTGCCACCACTCCCAGCTGATGGATATTTCATATGTCTCAAAAGATGATAGAGTTACTAATTCCTGAATTTGACCTGGACTCTGGGTCACCCTGAATCTTGAGACTCTCAGTACAATGGCTCAGACCTTTTCCTAATGCTGCCCTTGCCCTCCCTCTCCCGAGGCCCCTGGCAGAAGAGTTTCTGTGCGAGCTGGGATGTGCTTGGGTTCCAGGGGGCCCTGACCTTCCAGGACGTGGCTGTGGACTTCACCAAGGAGGAGTGGGAACGGCTGTGCCCCGCTCAGAGGAGCCTCTACCGAGACGTGATGCTGGAGAACTACAGGAACCTGCTGGCGCTGGGTGAGGAGGGCCCGCGGGACCGGAGCCACTGGAGGCCTTGGTTTCCTG
>PVIC010046311.1:0-14198 GCA_004025085.1 Thryonomys swinderianus
AATAGATTTTTTATAGGCTAATAACAGACGTACTGTGAGAGAAATTGGAGAGTCAATCACTTTCACTATACCATCCAAAAAATTGAAATATCTATGAATCAGTCTTCCAAAGTGGTGAAATACCTCTACTCTGAAAACTACAGCACTCTGAAAAGGGCTATCAAAGAGGATATCAGAAAATGGAAAGAAAACCTTTATTCTTGGTAGGAGGAACCAATATTGTCAAAATGGCCATACTTCTAGAACTGTTATATAAATTTAGTACAATTCCAACTGAAACCTCAATGACATATTTAACTGAAGTAGAGAAAATAATCCAAAAATTCATCTGGAACCAGAAGAAATCTTGAATAGCAAAGCTATTCTAGGCAACAAAGACACGGCAGGGAGTATAATGACACCCAATCTGAAAGTATATTATAAAACCACTGTGATGAAAACAGCATGGCACTGGAAAGAAACAGACCTGAGGACCAATGGAACAGACTAGAAGATGCAAAAATAACTCCAGACATAATAAGTCACCTCAACCCTTACAAAGGAGCCAAACTCCCTCAATGGAAGAAATATAGCCTTTATTTGGTGCTGGAAAAATTGGATTTCAGCCTATGAAAGAGTAAAATTTGATCTACATCTATCACCATGCACTAAGCTAAAAAGTAGGTTAGGGACCTAAATATTAAAACAGAAATGCTAAATCTGCTGGAAATAGATAGAACTCTTGAAAATATTATTTTAAAAGACTTTATGGACAAAGCTCCAATAGCAAGGAACTAGCAGAAAGAATCAACTGGGATCTTGTATTATTAAAAAGCTTCTTAAGAGCAAGAGAAACCACCAAAAAAGCAAAAGACAACCTACAATATAGAAAAAAAATTTTTACCAGCTGTTCTTCAGACAAAGAACTATTATCTACAATATATAAAGAACTTAACAAAACTTTAAAAATTCAGATCACCCCCCAAATTTACAAAAAATTAAAAAGGTGGTCTGAAATTAACAGACTTTTTTTTGAGACAGGTTCTTGCTTTATAGTTTAGGCTGATCTTAAATTCACTATGTAGCCCAGTCAAGCCTCAACTCAGCAATCCTCCTGCCTCTGCCTCCCGAGTGCTGGGATTACAGGTGTGAGACAACACACCCAGCAAATAGACTTTTTTTTTTAGATAAAGAAGTAGAAGCAGAAAATAAACATATGAAAAAATGTTCTGTTTCACTGGTCTTTGGAGAGATGCAGTTGAAAACAACAATGAGATTCTATCTCACACCAGAAAGAGTGAAGTGAACTCACTTCATCAAAACTGAGAGCATGTTTGGATTTTTGTTACAGTGCTACTGTTGTGAAAAGTTAAAGTCTAATGGTCACAAGAATGGCTAAATAAATGGTAGAGTTTTCATCTCTGGAATATTGCAATTGAAATAAAGAAATTAGAGGAAAAGTAGTGTTAGAAGTTATTCATGACATATGCTAACCATAGTAAGGTCCATAGATTTAGAGACCTCTGCCATGGAGCCTTGAGTTGGAGAGAAGGATTGAACTCGATTTCAACTCTAAAGAGGTCAATGTGGAATTTATAGCCAAGGAGCAGGATGGAGGCCATTGAATGAAAAATTATTCAGAGGAACCATTCACATAATGGGGGTTTTGATACACTGACCCTCTAGAATTTTTACTGAAGTGGCCATGGTGACAGGATATGGTCAGTTTATTAAGAGGAGACTTTCACTGAATTTGAACCTAAATATTTAACACCTAAAACAAGGCACTGTAATCAAGCTTGCATATGGAAAAATTGTCAGTATAAAATTATTTTAATTTATTTCAAGTACATAAAATATTTTAAATTTGAAGTCTTATAGTCCAATTGCTTTTGCTCTCTCTTTCTTTCCACAGGATAGTTAACCTCATGATTTTTAAGTTTTAAAATTCAATTTATACTAATTAGTCATATACATATATCTAGTTTGTATGATGTTGTCTTAGAAGTTGTCCATTTGGGACCATGTAAAGGCAACATAGAAAAATAAAGAGGAAATTATTATTTCTTAACTGGAATAGTTTACAGAAACTCAGATTAGTACCATATTTGGATCCTGATGTTAAGAGTAAACAGAAGAAACAAAGATTTTTGCCTATTTCCATAGAAGACAGTGTCATTTATGGATAAGTCTGAAAAATGAGTATATAGGATGAACTCTAGAAATGTATTTCTCTATCATTATCTCTGTCACTAATGACTTAAACAGAACTTCTACCCAGATTTTAGCCTGCGGTATCCTTTTATTTTTAGATTATAATAATGCTGTATATTTGTTATGGATATAAAATTTCATGAATATTTGCAACAGTAAGTTTGTTAATATATAAAGTTTTTATATAGTCATAATGACATAAAGACAATATTGTACATGAAAAATAATTAATAAATGCTCTTCACTGGCAAAGTATTTCCATTTTGAGAATTAAATGGAATCTCCTAATCACCTCTTAGTTATTATTTACCTACTAATTTTACAAAGGTTAGTAATTCCAGAGAGTAGAAACTGGCTACACAGTCATAGCTAGAAATCTGAAAAACCAAGATTTACTAAGCATTTTCTGTCTAGAAAAGAATCATTTTTTAAATTATAGTGTATTGTTTAGTCTTGATATTAGTATTGCATTGGTACCAGCAACTGAAGAAGAAAACATGAGCACACATATATGCATAGTCGATTTTCTTTTGCAATAATTATGCTCTGTAATCACTGTGAACACTGAATCAGCTATCATTTTATCATTCGTACTATGAAAAATATGGCACTACTTCGTGTGGCTTCTGTGGTGACAATAGTTTTATCAACTAATTGGTATTAAATTGTCTATTTCTCCCTTAAATTTTGCTAGTTTTTCCCTGTATATTTGGATTCTTCCATTAGCTGAATTTATGTTTATAAAGGTTGTCTCTTCTCATGTAATCTGTGCTTGAAAAAAATATGGCATGTGTTTAAATTTAAAAAAAAATTATTGCCATAAAAGACACATTGCCATTAATTGATCAAAAGATACTCCTTTTTCTTTCAAGCACATTTAACTGATTATTCTTGCCACTTTGTCCAATGGTTCTGGAGGTCCTTTCTCATGACGGTCATTAGCTAGCTGGTGTGGCTGCCCTGATATTGTGAAGATTCAAAACATTTACCTTTCATGGCCATATGACTGGAGAGAAGAGTCTGAAGTCATATGGTACCAGATCTGGTGAATTAGTTGGATGGGAGTACACCAGGACATTTTTATGAGTCTGTCTTTCTGATGGATGGTGCTTGGAAACACCATGCACTGGGCTGTTCATCAAACTTCATAAAGACACTCATGAAAGAGAACTTCTCAAACTGCTGCTGAAAGTTCCAATAACAATGGAAGAAGTAGATGTGTTCAAGCTGAAGGGAACTATTTTGAGACAAATTATTGACAATATGTCTTTAACTGTAATACATTTTTAAATTTCAACATTCACTATATTTTGATCACTCCTAGTGTAATGTTTTTTATCTCTTGTACACACTTGACTTAAAGTCTATATTGTCTCATGTTAGTATAGGCACTTTTGATTATTGTTTGTATGGGATATTTTTTCTCCTTCTTTTCACAAGAAGCTTTTTCATGTATTTGAGTCCAGGTAATCCTCCAATAGAAAGTTACAATAAATTATGTTCCTTTTTAAAATCAATGCTGTCAAGTCTGCTTTTTGATGAGTGTTTAATATGTTTTTGTCTGTAGTAATTGTTGGTAAAAGGTATATTTTGCATGTTACAATTTGTTTATTCTATATATTGTATCTGCTTTGTTCCTCAGTTCTTCCACTCCTGATGTCTTCTGTGTTAAATAATTCTAGTATGCCTTTTCTAGGTCCCTTGTTGTTTTTTCTTGATACATTGTTACAGTTTTCTTCATGACTATTCTGGAGATTATAGTTACATCTTAATTTACAATATCTAGATTCAGAGTTCAAATATGCCAAATCAATTTTAGTAATATAAAATGTAGTGTATAATTTGGTTCTTTCCCCTGCTGCCTGATTTCCTTTGCAAGATTTTTTTTTCTTGAGACAGGATCTCACCTTGTAGTTCAAGTTGGCCCTGAGCTCACTATGTAGTCCAGGCAAGGCTGGAACCCACAGCAATCCTCCTGCTTCTGCCTCCCAAGTGCTGGGATTACAGGCGTGAGTCAACATGCCCAGCACTGTGGTATGTGGTACTAATTGCTGGTAGGTGTGAGTCACCATGCCCAGCATTATGGTATGTGATTACTGGGGTTTGAACTCAGGACCTTGCACTTGCTAGGCAGGAGCTGGAACCACTGAGCGAAATGTCCGGCCTATGCTTCTGTAACAAATTACATGTTGCACATTGTATATGTACAGATGTGTGGGTTGCTATAATTTATTACTGTTTTAGCAACAAAAAATTAGTACTACCTTTTATATTTCTTAAATATTTATCTTTACTGATGGTCTCTATTCATGTAAACTAAAGTTATTGTCTCTTGACTTTTCATTTTAGTTTGAAAGATTCAAGAATTTCTAGTAGGGCAGGTTTGAAAAATGATAAACTTTCACTGTGTGTTTTCCTGGTGAAATGTTCATTTTACCTCCATTTTTGAGGAATATTTTTGCTGCACTGTGTTTTTCTTTCTGCACTCTGGATGGTGGCATCTTGTTGTCTCTATGGTTTCTGCTAGAATTATCCAAGAGCCTTTGTTCATGTTGAGCTTCTTCTCACTGCTTTCAATAGTCTTTTCTCTCCTTGGTTTTTGACAGTTTGATTATAATGTGTCTTAGAGTGTATGTGTCTGAGTTTATACTATGAAGAACTAGTTGACCTTCACTGTGATTATTTCTCATTAAATTTTGGAAATTTTCAGTCACTATTTTTTGAAATATTCCTTCTACTGTTTTCTGTAGTCTTTAAGACTCAATTCACTTTGCTTCGTTTTTTCCCCCTCATATAGGACACTCTGAGCTGACTTTTTTTTAAAGCTTATTAAGTCATCTGACTTCACTTATTCCTAATATATTTTCCATTTCAATTATTGTACTTTTCAGTTCTAGAATGTCTATTTTTGCCTTTTTATAATTTCTATCTTTTTACTTACAATAATTCATTAGACAGGGGTTATTTTTTGCTCTTTTAACACAATTATAATAGCTGATTTAACATGTTTGCCTAGCAGGGTAATGTGTGACATTTCAGGGACAGCTATGGATATACTTTTTTCTCTGTGAGCCACATTTTCTTGCTTACCATGCTTCATTATTTTGGTTTGAAATTGAGGACTTAAAACATCTTAATTCCAACTCATTCAATCTTATTTTGCCCCACCCCAGAGGTTTTTTTTTTTTGTTTTTTTTATATTAATAGTATTTAAAGCTATGGGCTATCTGCTGTTGTTTATTGCATTTTTAAACTATTCTTGGAAACTGTTCTTTATGATTACTAAAATATCTGTTCATATTCAATTACTTGGACAGAGATTTTATGATATACCTGGAATAAAATATACCTAACTAATAACAATCTCTTGTTTTTTGGAAAAATATTTTGTGTTTTGGGGCTTGTCTTCATTATTCACAGTGTTACTTTATAATTCACTTTACCTTCTGCAAAGATGCAGCTTTATCTACAGGTGAAAGCTTAGAGCCTCTGCAATTATTTCCTGAGAATATGAACAGCTCTGAATATGTAACTTTTACCTTCCCAGGTTTTTGTCAAAGCTATTAAAAGAATTTAAGCCTCAAGACTTCTCATTCCTCAATATTTCCTCTCAAGTTTTCTTCGTTGCATATTTTTTGCTCCCTTTGCTATCAAATGCTTCAAGTAACGGCCACTAATATATCAATCCGTGTTTCTGACAAGCGATCAGTATGTATTGACTTTAGGTGGGTGAGTTCTGAGTTAGCCAAGAGAAAGTTGACTCATTTGAGCAAGGCTTCTAGTAGTCAGCAAACAAATCTGGAATGGACAGCTCTTTACAAGTGACCCCCTTCTGTCTCTATTTACAGGTATCAGTAATATGAGCTGAAATTTTCAAAACAACGAATGAGCCAATGTGTAAAGAATAGCACTAAGGTAAGTTAAAATGTGATAAGGCACAGGGTTATGATATTTAAACATTTTTCTTGAATAAGCAATTGCCTGGCTGCTGCAGCCAGAGTTTTAAAACTCCTTTTTTCACAATTTTTGCTGTTACTATTATTGCTTTACAGAGATAAGTGCTTTTGGAATTTCTTACATTACTATTACATATGATATTAACCTTGTATAATTCTTTAAAATAAGGAGAACTATTTCTAGTCACCTCACCTTACTCATTTGCATGTCTTTTTTTTTTTTTTTTTTTGAGGCAGGGTTTTGGTTAGTAGCTCAGGCTGGCTCTGAGCTCACTATGTAGCCAGACAAGCCTCAAACTCAGCAATCCTCCTGCCTCTGCCTCCTGAGTGCTGGGATTACAGGCATAAGCCACCATGCCCAGCATTGATTTGCATGTCTTTTCCTAGGAGAGGGATAAATTTTAAAATATTATAAACAATATAAAGTTCTGCAGAAGTTTCTCAGGTTTTTCATTGTTATAGTAATCTAACTCTCACAAAGTACTTATGTGCTGGCCATTACACTATGTGGTGTGTGTGTGTGTGTGTGTGTGTGTGTATTTATTTATATATGCTCTATAAGTTTACAACATGTTATAATCATTTCTATTATCTTCATTTTCTTCCTCCGAAGAAATGAAGTTAACAGATACTAAATTCAATGTCATAATGTCAACAAGGGGCAGAGATGTGCTTTGCATCACTGTCAGACTGCTTTTAACATGTTCCTTTTACCTCAGTACCAAGAAAAGAATCAGTTCAGAATCCCACTCACTACATCTATGATGCAATGATCTTTTGTTACCATTACTAGTAAAATCATAGTATCAGACATTAGTATATTTGTTGAAAGTCAAGGTATTTACCTACATACAACCAATCAACAACTGTTTATTGAAGACTTCTCAGATGTCAGTGTTTTGCTACATATTTCTTAAGATAAAATGTGATTCTTTTCTCAAGAATCCAATTATCTTCCAGAAAGTGAGAATGAGTATGTGAGAAACAATTAAACTCTCATCTGTAAGACACTAAGAATAAGTTCGGTGGGAGTCCAGAGAAAGATGACTGGTCACAGGCTAGTGTGAAAAGGACCTTCATGATGCCACTGAAGTAAACTTGAAGAATAAAATAGATTGAACATGACTAATGGCTTCAGAGCTTAATTTTATGATCATAGCATTTTTGTGATACAGTTTCTATATAATAAGGTATTGAGTTATAAATGATGGGGCTATAGACCTCCAATCTTAATGAATTCAAAATTTTTAAAAAGTATATACAATGCAAAGCCCTGTGTTGTGACTTTGAATAAAATGGTGCAAATAACTGTAGGAGGAAATTCAATCTGTCTGGAGAAATCAAGGGCAAAGTTTGAAATTCCAGAGAGGAAACAGTCTTGAAGTCACTCCTGAAGAGTGATGTAGTTAGTAGCGGTCAACTCTGTTATGCTTGCCCTGCTGAGTGGGCACATCCATCCTAAGCACTGATAAGCTCATGCCAGAAAGATCATTGTCATTTCTCAAACCAGAAGAGCAGGCTTTGTCTTTTGTAGTCTAGTGTGTTATTTTTGCAGGAGAGGCACAACAATGCGAATGGACAGTCACATCATTTATTCTGTACTAATTTGACAAGAGCCAGGAGAAGGAAATGATCTTGAGCACTGGAGAAAATTCATGGACTTACCTACTAAAATTAAAAATCAAACAAGCACGTATCTTTTATTTTGCTCTACCTAGGTTCTGGTCTATATTTTTCTCAATCAGAAATAGGGTACCCCACATACCAGTAGCCATATTTTGAAAAAAATTCTTCATATTTTTATGGAAGATAAAGAGAGGTTTCCATGTCCTGGACAACCTTATTTGGCACATGCGCGGTTCTTCTTTGATGATGGCGCTTAATTATTTCAAGCTGTTTGGTCTCCTTCCAAGAGAGCCTCAACCCACACTGTTAATCTTGTAAGTGCCAGTTGGGGTTAAGCTGACTTGACTTTTTTTTTTTTTTGCACTGTCCTTGTGCTTTGGGTTCAGCTTATTTGGCAAGACTGCCTTCTCTTTGATTATGCAATAAATATTAGATAACTTTTTAAAAAGAAATCACCTTACTTCCTATCAGCAATTCTCCAGGAGCATAAGTTGGCAGAAAACCAGTCTAGACAGAAAGATAAGCAAGACACAGGCTTTGGAAAGACTCACTCAGGGAGTATGAGGTTCCCAGGAGCTGTGCTTCAGTGTGGGAAGGGAAGGTTTTGTCAGGCCATACACAAGGTCAAAGTATTTGGACTTTACTTGTGAAATAAATAGGGTAGTGACTGATCTGTGAGTGTCAAAATGAGTCCTTTAATATAGCAGAATATGGCTAGAAGAGGCAAATATTGTGTAAGGGACCCTCACAGAAAGTTATTAAAATACTCACCAGAGATTATGAAATTATGATTTTTAAAGCAGTTGGCATCATACAGAAAAGAAAATAATCATTTATTCTTTATAACCTTAAAGTGACTAATCATTTATATATTGCCATGAAATCTAAAAGTAGCTCCTTCACCATACATTTTACTAGAATTAAAATATCACCATGAATATATATATATATATATATATATATATATATATATATATATATTTTACTGACACAATTTTACCTAATGGTTATCCCACAGCATCTGTGAGGGATTATTTCCAGGACTCTCTGTGGATACAAAACCTGCCAATGCACACATCTCACAGACATGCTTTTGTATTTGAGTATAGCCTATTTACTTTCATATATTTAAAATTATCTCTAGGTTACTTATAATGCAATATAAAGGTTATGTAAATCACTGCTGTACTGTATTGTTTAAGGAATAAAACAAGGGAAAACATCTGTGTGTGTTCAGATTCAACCAGAGTTGCCCTAAATGCATTGCACGTGAACAAGGTAGATGTAAAGGACACTCGTGTCCTGTGGGAGGCTGAGAGGCCACACAGTGAGGGGAGGCTGCTGCAGGACAGCCCTGCGTGTCACCTGCCTCTCATGGATTCACTTCACAACACGGACAAGTTTTGCTTTTTGAACATGCAGGAATTTTTCTCTCTGAGTACTTTCGATCCTCAGTGGGTGGAGTCCACAGAGGTGCAAGCTGCAGACACAGAGGGCCAATTTCATATATTTCTAAGTTGCAGGTTTTTATCTCACTGCCCCCCTCTTTCCCTGAAGTCCCAAAGTCATTCATGAAACTTGCACAGAGATTTTGGAAATTGAGTTGTATTCTCTACTTCTCCCTTCCACTTCCATCATCTGGTTTCTGACTGAGGCACATTTTACTTTTCTCACAACTTTCATGAGACAATCTAAGACACACTGAAGAATAACGAACAGCACCCTCTCTCCACTGTGGGGATAATCTCCTATCCACAATAACACTTTTGTATTTATCAGCATCTTATCATAAATTTTACTATGCTCCTTTGGTTGTTTACATTTTCAATAACATCATTTATATTCACAATCTGTGATTCATAGTTTATCTGTACTTCTCCTGGGAATCTTGAGTGAATTGGGAATGAATTACATCTCAAAAAAATTAAAAAATAAGCCTGAGAGCCAAGGTGTTGCTTATCAGTACAGTTTACAAATATAAATTGATGCTCATTAAATTAACATTTACTAAAATACACCAAAGGTGTATTTTTAAAACCTAGAAGAGAGATCATTATGATTCTCATTTAACAGGAACCTTAGTTTAACACATGATGCTATGTTATCTCACTCAGAGTTTCTTCTATCGATGTTTTTAATAAATTGGTAACTATCCAAAATCTAGTTGTTTTATCCCAAGAAACTCTTAGCCTGTGTTATTATCTAATAAGGGTAGTGGTGTTTCCCTAAGTCAATAGTGACAAATAATTATGAATACATCACTTACTTAAAAATTAGTTATAGACAAGGGAAAAATTATTATCTTACATACATAGCTCAAAGGAAATAAAAATGTATAAATAGATTATAGAGAAGAAAAAATAACAGCATGGCATGATGGACCATGCCTGTAATCCTGGCATTCTGGGAGGCTGATGCAAGAGAATTTTAAATTTGGGGAATGTAGAGAATTAGCAAGATCTTGTCTTAAAATTATATTTAAAAAAATAGAAAAAGACTGGAGATGTAACTCAGTATGAAAGCCATGGGTTCAATTCTCTCTCAAGACCAAAAACAAAACCTCAAGTAGTAAAATGATTAAAAATACTCCTACATATTACAGGAAAGCTAAATACATGTATGTACTACTTCCACACATTAGATGTATTTAATATGTTTCACAAACACCTATTAGTAAAACTGATAAAGGTTTTTTTTAAAGATCCATTGAATTTTTATAGCTATGAAAAGGTAGAGAATGCTCCAAATTTAGAATCAAGTAAGGATGTCCCAAAGCCAAGTATTAATAGCTTCTGTTTACTATTAAAAAATAAAACAATAAACCTAATACTTAGCCACAGAATTATTTTTAAGAGAAATATAAAAAATAAATCTAGTCAATAGTAGTATGTAGATTTTAACATTATTATATACTTAATAATAGAATATTATAGTTCTAAGTAATATTTACAAAAATTCGTAATGACACATAAAGCCTACATTTTAATATGAAAATAAAGGTAGATTAAAAATCCACATAGAGGGCCAGAGGGTTAGCTCAGTGGTTCCAGCGCCTGCCTCGCAAGCGCAAGGTCCTGAGTTTGATCCCCGGTAACCACATATAATGCTGGGCGTGGAGACACGCCCACCAACAATCAACACCGCATACCACAATGCCGGACGTGGTGGCTCACGTCTGTAATCCCAGCACTCGGGAGGCAGAGACGGGAGGATTGCTGAGTTCGCGGCGGCTTGCCTGGGCACCATAGTGAGCTCAGGGCCAGCCTGAACTACAAAGCGAGACCCTGTCTCAAAAAGCAAAAAAAAAAAAAAAAATCCACTTAGAGGGCCGGTGATTTAGCTCAGTGGTTCCAGGACCTGCTTAGCAAGCACAAGGTCCTGAAGTGTGATCCCTGGTAAAGACATATAATACCAGGTGTGGTGACTCACACCACCAGCCATCAGTACCACATACCACAGTGCTGGGCATATTGACTCACACCTGTTATCCCAGCACTCAGGAGGCAGTGGCAGGAAGATGGCTGAGTTCAAGGCTTGCATGGGTTACATAGTGAGCTTAGGGCCAGCCTGAACTACAAAACAAGACCCTGTCTCAAAAATATAAACTAAACTAAACTAAACTAAACTAAACTAAACTAAACTAAACTAAACTAAACTAAACTAAACTAATCCACATAGAGAGTATACACATATAGGAAAAACTCTTTACTGTTTGAAGTTTTTGACATTTTTTTAACAATTTTCTGATATATTTGTCTAATACATTTAAGTTTTAAACGTATCTGTCACATGACAGTAACTATGTTAGCATTTCTCTCTCTCTCTCTCTCTCTCTTTCTCTCTCTGCATCCCTGGCCCTGTCTCTCCACTTCTCTATAATCCTAACTTCATGGTGAAGCACTGAATCCACTGCCTCTTGGAATTGATCGTCATAACCAGTGATCTCTTAGTGACACCATGTATAACAGCTAAGACAGGTAATTTTTCACCAGTACCTACAAAGATCAAAATTGGATGCATTTTGTCTAAACTGTCTCACCGTTTTCTGCTTTTCTTCCTCATTACTAAGTCACAACTTCCTTGCTTTACACACTGTCTTGGGCATTTTGTTCTCAGTCCTTTTTTATTCTTAAATAAGTCACAAGAAAATCTCTTCATATCAGAGAATATCTCCTTGTTCTACCTTGCTACATATTCATTTACTGGATATTTCAACCTTAGTGTTTCAGTACTTGGCTTTATTTGATAGACCTATAACTGGTGAAACCCACATAATGTAATTCTTCCAAAATATGAAGTGAGAGAACTATTCTGAATGCAATTATTTTGGTATTTTATCTTATCCACTGACCTTAACAAATGCATACACCTGTTTGATTTTTTTTCTTTTTCCTCTTTTCTGAGTTTCTTTCTGCCATGTCTGGGCCCTGTCTGATATTTCTCATTCTTTTGCACATTCATGTTCATAGACAAAACATGCACAATAGCCAAGAAGTGTAAGTAAACCAAATGTTCAAGAATGGATGAACAGATGAACAAAATGTGATATATTCACACACTGGAATGTTGTTTAGACTTACTTATGGAAATGCTAGCATGTGCTAGAAGAAACTTGAGGATATGATGCTAAGTGAAATAAGCCACTCACAAGAAGATAAATACTATATGATTCCATTTATATGAAGTATCTGAAATAGTCAAACTAGTAGAAACAGGAAGTAGACGTGGTTTCCAGATAGAGAGGCGTCACATCAGTGCTTAATAGGTAAAGTTTCAGATTTTCAAGATGAAAACTCTGGTGTCTTGCTTCACAGCAGTATGAATACACTTAACATGCATGAGCTGTATACCTAAAAATGTTTTGAATAGTGAATTTTATATTATATATTTTACCACAATAAAAATATTTTAAGAGAAAAAGTTATTTCTGGCCTTTGAAACAGTTGTACACATTTCAATGTCACTGTCTTTTTTTTTTTTGAGACAGAATCATGCTTTGTAGTTCAGGCTGTCCCTGAACTCACTATATAGTCCACACAAGCCTCAAAGTCACGGTAATCCTCCTGTCTCTACCTCCTGAGGGCTGGGGTTAAAGGTGTGAGCCACCTTGCCCAGGTAAGGTCACTTTCTATTTAAACCCAATCGGGGAGGTTAGTTATGATACTTGACAAATTGACAGATGATTAACAGTATACATAAGGTATGTCTGTGTGTGTGTGTGTGTGTGTGTGCATGTGTGCATACACACATATATTTGTGTGCACATGAGGAATCAAACCCAGGGCCTTATGCATGATGGGCACCTATCTACTGCTAAGCTAGGCTTTCAGCTAAAAACTACTCTTTAGGGGCTGGAGATTTAGCTCAGTGGTTCTGGCACCTGCCTAGCAAGCACTAGGTCCCTGGTTTGAGCCCTGGTAACCATGCACAACAGTACTGGGTATGTTGACTCATGCCTACCGCAATCAGTACCACATACCACTGTGCTGGGTATGGTGGCTCATGCCTATAATTCCAGCACTCAGGAGGCAGAGGCAGGAGGATTGTTGAATTCGAGGCTTGACTGGACTGCATAGTGAGCTCAGGGCCAGCCTGAACTACAAAGTGAGACCCTGCCTCAAAGACATAAAAGAAACAACAACAAAACACTCTTTATTTTAAACAAGTGCTTTCCCACCTTTCTCTCCTAAAGTGCTTTTGCTATATTTTCATGAAACATTGATCCTATTGTATATATTAGTTTCTGTCACCCCCACCGGATTTTGGATGCCCAACCAAGCATGCTGGTATTTTATTTAGGTTTGTATCCCAGTAATCTGGCCATGCAGCAGGGGCTCAATAAATATTTGAATGACACTTAAGTAATTGAAATTATTTCTAACAGTAACTTCAATAATTATAGTAATTAAAATATTACTTAAAGTATGTGAGTTCTAATCTCACTTCTACCTCCCAGGCATTGATTTATTAATTGAATTCTTTATTGGTACAATTTATATACATCTCACAATCACATAAACATTGGGGAATGTGTACCAGTACATGACACAAGTTAATTCCCATTTTTACCCATATCCCTACCCACCCACACCTCCCCACCCCCTTTATACATACTCTTTTATTTTCTTTCTGTATCATATTTATTCCTTCCCCTCATTACATTCCCAAACCAAATTTCCTATGGAAATTTCTCACTCTATAAAAGCTATCATACTTTCTAGAGCTCATTTGCATCTACAGGTGCTCATGTCAAAGAGAGCATCCGGAATTTGCCTATCTGTGATCTATTGAGTTCACTTATTAGTATATCCTCCAGGTGTCTCCATTTGCACCTAAATGGATTGATCTTCTCATTCTTTATGGCAGAGTAATACTCCATTTTATAAAAAAGCCACATCTTCTTTTTTTTTTTTTTTTTTTTTT
>PVIC010046312.1:0-14275 GCA_004025085.1 Thryonomys swinderianus
TCTCATTGGAATTTCTGGTGTAACTAGCTAGTAAGATGGTAAAGGACATTATTCAAAGCTCTATGTAAAATATAAAGACTCTGAGAAAGCAGGGCTAAAAGTGAAAAAGTAAATGTCACCCAGAAGTCACTAAACAAAGAATGGGCTAAGGGCGAGCAGAGGAGATGCTGTTCCAAATCCAGCTCCATGCCTCGCTGCAGATCTCAGAAGGCAACACGCTGATTCCTAAAGGCTTCAAATTACTGGAAAAGTTTGTACATACTTCACTATTTGGGTGGAAATAGTATCCATTCCTCTAAGACCTCATGTAGAGCCCTGACTCTGCGACGGGCCCTGTAGAATCGCACTTCGTGAGATGAGCAGGAGACAGAGGGTAGGGTGAGCGGTTGCTGACCTGCTCTTACCATCCGTCAAGCTTCGCAGCACGAGTCCTGGGCTTCAGCAGTTCCATCTGCTCAGCAGGTTTGAAGCAGCTGCTCTAGTTCTCCTGGCTTCATGACACAGGGGTTAGAAAGCATGACACAGACTTGTCAGCAGAGCCTGCTAATCCACGTTTGTCAAGATTGCCCAACGAGGAATTCTTCGTTTGCTTTGTTCTGACCTTTTCAAAGTCTTTGTTAATTTACGCATTCAAGCATATTCTCTGAACTATTGTGTAAGAAATCATGTAATCTGATTGCTACTGATTTATGTCTTGCTCAATGCAAAAGAATTTTAAGTAGCAAATAGTTAATCACTTTTTACATCAATGACATATTAAATTTTTGTCTTTTTTCTTATGAGTCTGGGCTTTCCCTTTTCCTAATGCTTTTTGTTCCATATTGAAATAAAGGTCACACACAGTGGTGCACAATGAAGAGATCACCACGTTCTAGAGCGATCCTTTATGTTATACACAGATTACTCAGAGGTCTTTGATATTTATCCCACATAGAGTTGGATGTAATTCTTACACTCCAGCTCTAGAAAGCAAGGAATTTCTAATGTCATACAACTTAAGAAAATGTTCAAAGGGAAAAGGGAAAGGGGACCGGGAAAGTAGAGAAAAGAAAGAAAAAATGTGATGGTAAAAACAAAATAAAATTAAAACAAAGCTTATGTGTACAGGGGTGTGAGAGGCTGTAGGGTGAGCAGGGGATTGGGAAAAATGAGAATAAAATGTGTCATGTACAGGTACAGATTTTTAATGTTAAATGTGATCATAATGTATATATAAAATGTACCAATAAACTCGATTTAAAAAATGAAGCAGACACACAAATGGCCGACAGTGTCAGGTCAAAATCTTTGAACTTCACCTACTGTCTCATGAATTCCTCTCAATTTAAACTTTTGACAAAAATTCTTCAGTTTCCTTGTCTATGATTTACACTAATACATTTTTTTTTTGAGACAGGGTCTCACTTTGTAGTTCAGGCCGGCCCTGAGCTCACTGTGTAGCTCAGGCAAACCTTGAACCCAGCAATCCTCCTGCCTCTGCCTCCCGAGTGCTGGGATGACCGGCGTGAGCCACCATGCCCTGCAACTGCACACTTTTTAGACTTAACTCTGATCTAGGTCTTGCTCTTAGCATTTTACTTATATAAAATACATATATTTTTAAGACAGTCAATTAAGCAGCCACTAATATTATTTCTACTTTACGAATGAAGAAGTTGAACCTCAGAGAGGTTTAATTTGTCCAGCATTATAGACTGTTGATGTCAAAGAAGGGATTTGAACTATAGCACTCTAGCTATACAACCAGTGGCCTAAATATATTTATATCTAAAGCTCTCAAAATATACATGATCTTAAAAGTTTTCATTGAAACTGAATAAGCCTAGTATTTTTCTGCAGAAGGAAAAGCTTTCTCTGAAAAGTAGGAGAGACATTGCTCTGTGAACTTCAGGTCATATGTGACTGTCTCCTCCTTTCCCATTAAGAAATTCTGTTCCAACACTATGTCAAGTGCATTCCACAGATTAAAGTGCTGGAGGATCAGTTGGACAAACATCCATTCCGTTCACCTCCCTGCCTCTTCTCTTTACTGCAACCATCACTCAGTTGCTTTGTAACAAAAAAATATAGCAGCTGGCGTGGTGGCTCACACCTGTAACCCAGCACTCGGGAGGCAGAGGCAGGAGGATTGCTGGGTTTGAAGCTTGCCTGAGCTATATAGTGAGCTCAGGGCCAGCCTAAACTACAAAGCCAGACCCTGTCTCAAAAAAAAATATAATAATAATAAGCATACCAACAAAGTATATTATCATAAATTAAAAGCATTTTTCAAATTTTATTCAAGGAAAAATTGGCCCAAATTTTACAACCATGGTACCAAGGCTTTTCATTCAATTATTTGTTACATCACTATGCTATATCTTACTTTAAAAAGATAATCATAAACCGTTTATGTTTTTAAAATGACAAAGATACCTATTTATAGTACCTATTTACAAAACACTCAACACATACATGTAAGGTACTTTGCTTGAGGTTAGGAATGCCAAGATTAACAAGGTAATACCTAGACCTTGCAAATATATGTGTAAAATACATAGATTAAAGCTTAATACAGGTTTTACCAATGAGACAAGTTAAAACTTGTGAGGTTTTTTGCTATGAAGATGTAGAGCTTAATTAAAGATATGCTTTAAATTACAAAAGGACTACAAGAATTTCTTTTAGTCAAGAATTTAGGCATACACAGACACTCTTCTTCAGACCTCATAGGACTACAAATAAAAAGAGAGAGAAAATAAAGCTGCTTTCCAAAGTCAAGTTGAAGATATTTTTGAAAAACAGTTCCACTGAGAAATGTTGATAAATTTACCCAGTTAAGTCAAATGAAAATTCTATGGAAAAACCATACAATTTTTGGCCTAGAAAGTATGTTGGAAATGAGGTATTTTTCAGAAGTTTCTAGCCAATTTATGTTCTGATCTATACTTATTTAAACTTCTACATCATTCCTCAGTGCAACAATATCTCTGAAACAGGAATAATATGATGTCGTAGTCATAAATGAAAAGGCTCCAAGAACAAAGATAACAAACTTGTTATTCAGCCTAACCACTCTAACCACACCTAACCGCAGGTACAGAGTTAGCTCTATTAGCATCACGACCTTGGTGTCACGTGCTCACTGAGGGTTTTCACTCATTATTCACGAGCAGCTTAAGTCTATTCTTCGCAGATCAGGCTTTCTTTAACCCTGTAGTCTAAACAGAGCCCTTACACTCTCGTGTAGAAATCCTTACCTCCCATTTCCCCACACCTACCAGTGTTCACCACATAGCTTGTTTATGTGGTTTCTTCCCCCTCCATTTATAGATGGCCGTGATCAGGCACCTGCACAACACTCAGGAGCCACAGAGTCCCTTTGGGGTCCTGTGCTGTGCATGTGTCCTCTGAGATTTTATGACTCTTGACCTTTCTGCTCAAGTAGTTGTCCCGGTTGCCCCAACTCCAATCTCCTACTTCAGACGGCAAAGCTAGAAAACAGGGGCTGTCCTCGTAGAAGGGTGGGTCAGAGTGGGATACAGAAACTAAGAAACCGAGAATAACCAGATTGTTGAAGAGTAACAAACTAAGCAAGTTGCCAATAAACCTGAGAAGAGTTATGAGAAGACAAACCAGGCATTTGACAGGTTTTTCCAACCAGGTTCCTTTGGGTTTACCCAATATTTAGTCTGATGCTTAGAAGACCTGGATGTAATAGCTTCAAAGTGTTAAAATTAATTACAGCTCCAAAGGTTGATGGCTGTTTTTGGTTACTGCAGGGAAAACTTGAGTTAGCTATATTGTCATAAAGAGAACAAAGCTGATGAATCTCCTGAGATCTTTGGCAAGAAATCTGAAAAGCTTATTAAGACATCTCAGCTAATCATGATCCTGAAAGCATCTATAGAAACTTCATCATGAATACTGAGATAACCAAGATTCTGCTTTTTATATAAAATTTTAAAATTATGTACTGAGATAAAAAGGCTAAATAATAAGAAATAACTGTGATTCTAAATGCAAAAATGTGCCATTAGTTCTTTTGTTTTGTTTTGTTTTGTTTTTCTCTTGAGACAGGGTCTCACTATGTCATTCAGCCTGACCTTGAACTCCCATGTAGCCTAGGCTGGCCTGGCACTCAGGGCAATCTTCCTGCCTCAGCCTCCCAAGTGCTGCAATTACAGATGTGTTCTACCACACCAGCTGCCACTCATTCTTTCTGAACATTTTTCCTAAGCAAAAGAAATCCAGTAAAAATGTATTTTAACTTCAGTGCCTTTAAATCGGCATTGCAAATGTGAGGTAGCTGCTCTTAGGAAATATTATGATTTTTATTATTTCATATGGTCATCTAAATTTTAAAACTTCCACTATAATTTTACGTTTAAAATGGTGGCCATATTTACCATGGTGTGACTTCCATTTATATATAAATAAATTACATATTTGTATAAAGGTCATACATACAATTTTTCAAATCTACAATTTGTTTTTATTTTAGTCATTTGTTTGTAGTTATGATTTCATGCCACAAGGAAGAATCTTAAAAACAGACTTGCAATTAAAAATGAAAGAGTAGAAATAGCAGTATTTTCAATTAACAGAACTCTAATTTAAAATAGAAAATGTACATTACAGACCTGTGTATAGCTGGCTGTGGTTATCCATACCCATAATTCCAGCTATGCAGTAGATTTAGGAGCAGGACCCCATATCAAGGCAAGAAACTTAGTGACAACAGGTCTCAAATTAAAAGAAAAAGTAGTGTGTGTAGCTCCCTGGTAGAGTGCTTCTTTACCATGTGCAAAGTCTTGAGTTCAATCTCTAATAATAAAAACTAAGTCTGTATACAATTCTGAACAGAGTAGAAGAGAATTCAAGGAATAAACCTTAAAAAATTATAATTTAGGCCAGAGATTTAGCTCAGTGGTCTGGCACCTGCCTGTCAAGCGCAAGTCCTGAGTTAAATCCCCAGTACCACATATCATAATGTTGGGCATGGTGGCTCACAACTGTAACCCCAGCATTCAGAAGGCAGAGGCAGGAGGATTTCTGTGAGTCCAAGGCTTCCCTGGGCTACATAGTGAGTTCAGGACCAGCCTGAACTACAAGGTGAGACCCTGTCTCAAAAAAAAATTAGACTTTAAAAATTCTTCTATTATAGTTTCAAAAAGTAGACATATAATACATAGTTTCTAAAATAAATGATTTTTAAAACTGTAGATAATTTTCATAAACTTCAGTAAAACATGAAAACTGACCTTACAATTTGTAATCTAAACATAGTATAATTTTATATTGTAATTTGTAACTCAAGGAAATTGTTTCCACGTACTCCATGCAAATTAAACTTTATAGACAATGAACACAAATTTAGGTTCCTATAGTTCCTATTGATTACATTACAGTTATATGAATTGTTTTATATCCAGTTTTTACTAATGAATTCAAAATTAAAAGCTATTTCTAAGAAAAAACTTGAACTCAATTCTGAATTTTATCAAACATGGGAGAAAGAATAGCAATCTTATCCAAATTCTTTCAAAAAATAAAGAAGGGGATAATCCAAACGTTATCATGTATAATCAGGATTATCACAATATCCAGACAAGGAAGTTACAAATTTAAAAATTACCAACATCCTTCAGAAAAGTAAGTGTAAAATTCCATAACTAAATGTTAGCTTAGAAAAGTAAAAATTTTTAAAAGCATCTAACAATAATAAACTAAGGTTTACTATAAGGATACAAGGTTTACTCAACTTTAAAAATCAATCAATATATTGTACCCTCTTATTGGAATTCCTCAAAAATATATTAAATATATTAAATTAAACTCATTTGATGTTTTTAATGTGAATCTTTATTGGTACATTATATATATGTATATATGCTTATATCTGTGTGTGTATATATATATATATGATGATCACCCACCGTATTGAGTATATGACACAATTTCATTCTCATTTTTTTCCCAATCCCCTACAGACCCTACAACCCCCACCCCCTATATACATAAGCTTTGTTTCCCTTTTTTATTACCATCACATCTTTTTCTTTCCCCTTATTACTTATCCCTACACCTATTCCCTTTAAATATTTTCTATTTCACAATATCTGTCATATATTCTAGAGCACATTTACATCTTCAGTTTCTCATACCAGAGAAAAGATATGATATTTACTCATCTATGACCTACTTATTTCACTTATCAGAGGAAGAAGTAAAAGCAAATAAGAAGCATATGAAGAAATGTACAAAATCATTGGTCATTCAAGAGATGCAGATGAAAACAACACTGAGATTTCATCTCACTCCACAAGAATGGCTGCTATCTCGAAATTAACCACTAGTAAATGCTGGTGAGGCTGTGAGGAGGAAAGAAACCCTTGTCCACTGTTGGTGGGATTGTAGACCTGTGCAAACACTGTAGAGATCAGTGTGGAGATTCCTCAGAAAACTAGGATTAGAAGGCTGGAGATTTAGTTCAAGTGGTACCGCGCCTACCTTGGAAGCACAAGGGCTGGAGTTTGACCCCCCCTGAATATTACCAAAAAACAAAAACAAAAACAAAAAAAAGACCTTGAACTAGAGATCCCATTTGACCCTACTATCCCCTGCTAGGTACGTACACAAAAGAAGTAAAAGATTCATATCACCATGATATATGTGCACCCATATTCATAGCAGCTCAGTTTGTGGTAGCTCAATCTTGGAAACAAACCAAATGCCCATCAACTCTAGACTGGCTAAAGAAGATGTGGCTTTTCTATAAAATGGAGTATTACTCTGTCACAAAGAATGATAAATTTGAGTCAATTATACTCAAATGGATGTACCTTCAGGACATACTCATAAGTGAAGTAAATGGGTCATTTGATGTTTTTAATAGAGGATTACTCTACTTGGGAAAATACTTGGGAAAAATAAGACACACGACAAAAAACGTATCAGTAAAATTTGAGGAGAATGACACAAGCACAACCTAATGAAGAGTATCTGTGAAAAATTCTCTGTGAACATTGTGGTGGAGAAAGACTACATGCCTTTTTTCTAAAGTGGAGAGTAAGGGTTGGGTTTCTGCACACACCACTTCAATTTAGTATTGCATTGAAGACCTTAGACACTATTAAGGGAAAAAGAAAAAAAGGCTTAGAGATCAAGTTAAACTGTATCTACTGGCAGTGACCTGACAAATATCTGTGTAGAGAATTCTAAGTAATACTTTTAAATCTTAGTAGAATTAAGAAATTATTTTTGCAATACAGAACATAAAGCCAATAAAAATTAAATTTATTTCTATATCTCAGCAATGTTTACAAAGATTTTAAAATATTTTAAAAAGTATAAAAGTAAAATAGGTACAATTTATGGAGTGCTGTATAAGAATTGTAAAATAAGAGAGCCAGAGATTTAGCTCAGTGATTCCGCCACCTGCCTAGCAAGCACAAGGTCCCTGGTTCTATCCCGGTAACCATATACAATGATATGATATTGGGCATGGTGACTCACGCCCACCAGCAATCAGTACCACACTCCACAACACTGGGCATGGTGGCTCGTGCCTGTAATCCTGGCACTAAGGAGGCAGAAGCAGGAGGATTGCTGAGTTCAAGGTTTGCCTGGGCTACATAGTGAGCTCAGGGCCAGCCTGCACTACAAAGCGAGACCCTGTCTCCAAAAAAAAAAAAAAAGGAACTATAAAATAAATGGTAAATCTGGGCTTTTTGCAAAAAAAGATCAAAATAAATATTTTAATATAGTATGTACAAACTTTAAAGAACATTATTATAATAAATTTTGTTTCATTAATAATTAGTGATACAGTAATAAATATTTAATATCAATATTTTATACCTGTCAATGTTGCCTAAATTATTACAACACAACTTCTTCAAATTCTTGCAGGTGATAATCTTTTAAAAATTTATAAACACAATCCCTGGTACCACAAAAAAAATAAATAAATTTACAAACATCTTGATATTTGTATGGTTATATAAATAAGCTAAAAAGGCCAAAATTAGCTTTTTAAAAGTTAAAGAGAAGAAAGGAAAAGGATGAACCATAAAAGAAAGGAAATACTTGCTAACCATATATTTCACAAAGGATATATACATGAAATTCTTATACATTCTTATAAACAGTATTTGTTACAAGCAGCATTATATTCTACATAGTATTATTATATTATGAACAGCATTATAAATATTATAAATAATACCAAAACCTGGAAGAATATTTGATGGATCAGTTCTTCAAAAATATATATACAAAGCTCCAATGTGTATTAGACATCCAACATGATTCGCTGTAGGGCAAGGCCTACTGACAATAATGCAAAGTCTCATCACACTGGAAAGAGGCTAACATTTAAAGAGTTGTTGAGGATTGGAGAAACAGGTTATCTGTACACCACTCTTGGTGGAGTGTGAAACTTAATCACTTTGCATAATACATACCATTATGAAGGCTGATCCAAAAAGTGGTACATGTTGAAATGTAAAAACTGTATTACAGGGGCCAGAAATTGAGCTTAAGTGGTACCACACCTACCTTGGAAGCACAAGGGCCCAAGTTCAATCCCTGGTACCACCAAACAACAACAACAACTGTATTACAATAAAAGATACGGTTGCCTTTCAACTCTCTCAAAATACCCCTCCTGCTTTGAACACCACACAACTGTCTGAAGCAATTCTGAAAGTCTGCTTTCCTGTGTGTCATCGTGAGGTAGCAGCAAAATTGCAATGCATACTGCTGCCAAGTGCTGCTCAACGGAAATGCGGGCTTGTAAAAACATTACAGTGCATGCTCGGCCACTGTCTTCACTAGATCTGGCACCGCGCAACTTCTGGCTCTTCCTCAAAGCCAAACTGACCATGAGGCGTCAGGGTTTTGAAGTGACTGGAGACAATGAGGCAGCCATGACACTCATGAGCGAGGACCTCCAGAACTGCTTCACGAAGTGGCAAGGACAAGATAATTGTGTTTAAGTGAAGTGGATATTTTATCAGAGACGAATGTTCATGTGTCTTATACTGTAATAAGAGCTAAAATTTAAACATTCACTGTGATCACATCTCAAATATGCAAATATATTCTTAGCATATGACCCAGTAGTGATGCTTCTAGTTCCTTATTCAAGAGAAATAAAAACAAATCCACACGACCATTTGTGAACAAATATTCACAGGAGCCTGGCGTGGTGGCTCACGCCTGTAATCCCAGCACTCAGGAGGCAGAGGCAGGAGGATTGCTGAGTTTGAGGCTTGCCTGGGCTACATAGTGAGTTGAGGGCCAGCCTGAACTACAAAGCGAGACCCTGTCTCAAAAAGGAAAAAAAAAAAAAAATATATATATATATATATATATTCACAGGAGTTCTAATGAATGTCAGCCAAAAAACCAGAATAAGCTGTGTAATGACTAGTAAAAGGATAAAAGCATGTAAGAGAAAACCATTCACCATTAAAAAAGAACAAGTTACAGGTGTGATCTGTTAGATTAATGGAGCTTACAGACATCAAGCTGAATTTTTAAAAGCTAGACACGAGTGCATGCTGTATTATTCTATTTACATGACATTCTAAAATAAGCAAACTAATATGACAATTTAAAACATTATATTGTTTGGCTGAGGCAAGACTATCGTGGCAGGCAAAGGTGTAGAATAAATTTTCCACATGATAAAATGTTCTACATTTTAATTGAGGTCATAGTTACATGTGTTTACACAAGTATCAATATAGACACAAGTACAATTAAAATTTGTCATCCATTATATGAAATTTATCCTTTAGCAAAGTTGATATTTACAGTAAAAGGTACATATTAACAAACTAAGAAAAATAATGTCTTCTGGGAAGTGAAAGTAGATGTATTTTGCACAAATATAGAGACTAGTGAAAAGAGTCAGTACTATCTCCTAGTGTAAACTGTACCTACAGTATTATAGTTCTCTTCATGGAAATAGGTAATGTTACTAAAATAAATAGGACAGAGCCTTGAAAGGGATTGTACAGCTAAGAAATCCTAAAGTGTAAGGAACTTCATCAACTTTATGTTAAATCAATCTCATATTTATACATTTTGTGGGTGCAAATATAAATTCCTTAAAATCATATTCTGTGAAATCCACTTTACCAGAATCACTTAATATAGGGTTTTTAAAAAATGTGTTTACCACCCCATTTACTACACAAGAAGGATTATTTCAAATAATGATTTTAAGTTTGATAAGCTTCACAAATGAAAATGGAGTTAAAGAGAAGGAAAAATGAAATATACATTCTATCAGTGACTAGGAATTAGAGAAATCAGTGGCAAATGGGTCATAATTTTTATTTGCTTTGTTTTGTTTTGTCTGAGACAGAGTCTTGCTTTGTAGTCCAGGCTGGCTTTGAACTCACTATGTAGACCAGGGCTGGTCTTGAACTCATAGCAGTCCTCCTGCCTCTGCCTCCCAAATGCTGGGATTACAGGCGTGAGCCAGCACACCTGGCATTGTGGTATGTGGTACTGAGGATCAAACTGTAGACCTTGCACTTGTGAGGCAGGCACTGGAACCACTGAGCTAAATCCCTGGCCCCGTTTGTTTGTTTTTAAGACACATTACATCACTGTCTTAACCAGCCACTAAACCTTATTTAAATATTTTTTGTGATGTGAAAAACACAAAGAACTTTGGGTTTGGTTTGATCTTTGTAGCGTAGAAAATGAAAGATCTTTAATGATGATATAATTAAAAAATTTCAGTGAAATCGTAAAATATTACAAAGTTAATATAAGCTTTATTTTTTATTTACAATGAATATCCTAATTAAGAAACTTCTCTGAAGGCATAAAAATGGCTCAGGAAAAAAAAAAAAAACAAGAAAACAGAGCACTCTTTCAGCTCCTCTTTTTCTCAATTGTCTGAGAAGCACAGTGGCACTCACAAACAAGTAAGTTTAAAATGCAGAAGTCAAGCATGATACAAATTTTAAGATGTGAATTGATGTTTCATACTAAGACCTTTAAAATAAAATACAAAACAATTTAAATCCTTTACAGGCACCTTGCAACAAAAAACAGTGCCTGCACACCTGCATCCGGGACAGTCACTATTAAACTTTTAAAAAGGAATAAACAACTGTGGTTCTCGTAGAAAATAGCCAGAGATCTACACTATGTTTTTTTGTAGTTTCCATCTAACTCCAACAATTTCCCTTACTGTCTTTAGGTCCTTGTTCACTTTCCCCGGTAGCTGAGAGTTCTGGGAATTCTGAGAAGTCCTTATACTGGAAACGTTGCCAACACTGATATATTTGAATAAAAGCAGGTACAGAATCTCAAAATAAACATTTACTTCCTTGCCTCTTTTCTCCAAAAGCCCACTCTTCAAATGGACATCTTTTACTTGATAAGGAGAGGTATGGCATACTTCGGATGTTAGCAACAATGGGCATAGCAATTTAAACGTTATCTTTGGAACTCAAGTGTTAACGAAATTAATTATTAAATCAGATAGGTTAGAACACCAGCTGGAAAGCCTGCTCCCCTAAAATAGGAAGGTACAGGGATACAAATCAGAGAGGCCTGAGAAGTTGTCTGGTCAAGAGGAAGAAGTGCAAAGACAGACAGAACTGTCCCTCAGCCGTGTCTCTCAGGGGGCTGGCAAATCAGGGAAGGGTGACATCACTTTGTGCTTTCGAATTTCAGATGCATTTAAATGTGTAGAATATACTTAATGCTTTTCTTTCTCTAGGAAAGAAAAAAGATTTATCAATTACGTTGAAAAGAGAATTCAGATGCAAGAAGAATCAAAATGCTGAATTTCAACACGAAGAGAAAAGCCAGTGATCTTCCCATGGGAGTTAGAGACACCACAAGGTGAGGTGGATATAGCCAAAGTGTTTCCGAAACGTGGTTGGAACTGTTAGAGCTTGCACACATTTGCTTATGAAGAGCAGTTTGCATTGTTTTATCTTCTAATCCACTGATTTTAATTAAGTGCATCTGCTGAGCCACAGGGAGCTTTGAAATTATAAACACACATATACCGAGAACCCCAATAGCTTATTAAGTTTATTTTGTCATTTCTTCCACTTTGTGGGTTTATGGGGGAAAAAAAACTACATTTGGATGATTTATCTTCTAAAAAAATCATCTTTTTAAATAAATTATAAACTTGCCTCAGGAAAATACGTAATACATACTTTTGGGGCATGTGCACTATATAAGCCCCTCCCAGTAAAGCACAGTTAGCCCCGTAAAAAGCAAGACTTCAGGCAGTTCTTATAAGCTGTGTGCCTGATCCTCTTCGGTCCAGCAGAATCACTAGATTTTATTTTTTCCTGAGTCAACACAGTTCACTGGCCCTACGAGCCTCTATTAGCTAGATGGTAGTTTTTGAAAAGACTGATAGTTTGTTTTCTTTGAAAAATCTTTATTCACAGCAATTAACATAGTCATGGGCCCAAGAGGTCTCTGCCCTGACCTGCGGTGTGCCCCTGTCTGCTGCTGAGCGGAGCCTAGCAGAATGGAGACACTGTGCAATGGAAATCAGGAGCTGAGAAGCACAGAGCCAGTGTACCTGGGAAATAGCGGGTCGCTCCCTGCCGAGACTATTACTCCTCGAATAACGTTAGTTATGACAGTCTCTGTAAGCCATGATTTTGTGGGAAGAAAGAATACATTTTTTCTTTGCAATATATAAGAATATGATTATCTTCTTTAAATTTGGTACTTTAATGTGTTTTCCTTCCAAGTTACTTTATTTGAATAATTTACGTATTTATTTCTTTGTTTATTTTTTGAGACAGGGTCTCGCTTTGTAGTTCAGGCTGGCCGTGAACTCACTGTGTAGCCCAGGTAAGCCTCGAACTCAGCAATCCTCCTGCCTCTGCCTCCCAAGTGTTGGGATTACAGACGTGAGCCACCACTCCCAGCACTGTGGTATGTGATGCTGACTGCTGGTGGGTGTGAGTCACCATCCCTGGTATTGTTGTATGTGGTTACCAGGATTGAAGCAGGGACCTTGTGCTTGCTAGGCAGGCGCTGGAACCACTGAGCTGTATCTCCAGCCCCTATTTGAATAACTTCTTATAACACACACACACGCACACACTTTAAGGCCCTTGTTCATTAGACTCATCACGTAGAGTTTAAAGTGTCTTCCACTGCAAGCATTTCATCCCTCAGTGCAAGTTGCTACGGTATCCTTGATTGCTCTTAATCTCCCTTCTTCTTAGCAGGGAGGAGCTGCCTTACGTATAAGTAGAGTTAAGAACTGACAGGCTTTCACATGGAATGGGAAAAGGTCCTTGATACTACTACGGCTTATGAGTATAGAATCCTACACTCAAATATTTCACTAGAAGTACTCGGTCTAGCGTCTGTTCTAGGACAGTCACTCTCACACTTGATTTGACTGGCATTTGGAACTGAGCTTTAGTGAAACCCAAGAACAGTGACAAATGAAAGATGACGCTCGATACTGAATATGCTCGTAAGTCAGAGGTTCCCCAGCCACCGGCTCCTGAAGCCCAGCATCTAGGATGACTTCTAAGAGGGAGAGAGGTTGAAAAACGATGCCACAGAGCTCTGGGGAAAATGGTGGAAGAACTGGCTCTAAGCGCAGGTAAGAGTGTACCTTTTATTGTGTAGTGGGAAGGAGATCAATTCTGGCATATCAACAGGTGTATTTGTATATGAAAATTGAGGATTGGGCAGAAAGGTTACAAGCCCAGTCTATCTGGTAACTGTCTTATAGCTTTTATTATTTTTCCTGGGAAGTGAAAATGTAGTTCATTTGATTAGTAAGGAAGGACAATAGAGTAATAAAATATATGAAGGGTAACGATTTTAAACAAATGAAAAATAGGTTGGAGCATGTTTGAGCTTGAATAATGGTCTGAAAACTTTAAATTCCTGTCAGTGTGAATCATTTCATTCAAGACTGAAAGATTAGCTGTTAAATTTGTGATTAAAAAGTCATTGATAATATTAATGAGAACTATCTCAGTAAGGGCGAATGTCAAATTATAATACATTGAGGAGTAGCATAGTAGAAGATAGGAATACAGAGAAAGATTCGAGAAATGCAGTTTCCAAATAAGCAAATTCATTGACTTCAAGATGTCTTTCCTGGAATTATAGCCTGAAATTTTTAAGGAATTTTCATTCAATTTTCTTTTCAAGTTCTGATCCATACAGTACATAGTCTACCTTCCAGGTTAGTGGGTCCTACAGCTGCATACTCAATAACCATGAATCAAAAATATTTGGAAAAAATTACATCTATTCT
>PVIC010046313.1:0-14283 GCA_004025085.1 Thryonomys swinderianus
CTCAAAAATCAACAGCCTTTGTCTACACAAACAACAGATTCACTGAAAGAGAAATTGGGGAGGCAATCCCTTTCACAGTAGCACCCAGAAAAATGAAATATCTAGGAATCAACCTAACAAAGGAAGTGAAAGACCTCTACTCTGAAAACTATAGGACTCTGAAAACTGAGATAGAAAAGGAAACCAGAAAGTGGAAAGGATAGATAATTTTATAATATACAGTACTTTATTTCAGAATGCCATATATCTTATATTATATTACTATTGCAAATATTGCCAACTCTATGCAATAATTTTGGAATGCAATCATTATAAATTTTTTGTTTCAAAATTATATTAAGAAATGTTGATCAACAGAATGGAAAAACAAATTGTGACATACATATTGTAGCACTTAGAGTCATAGTGAGAACTAAAAAGCTATAAATTACATTTAGATGAATTTCATTAACATTATACAAAGTTTAAGAAACCAAACAGAAAAACTAACAAAATTATATGTTTCTGTTCATAAAGAAATTCAAAATCAGTAAAGTCATCTAAAAATTTTAAAAGTAGTCCAAGTGTTTGGAGGTCCCAAGGAGGAGTTGAAGTTGACAGGATGTGAAAGTGGAAAAATTTTTCTTAGAAGGTGATGTTTCATGTCAGAACAGTGGTATAGTGATCTGGGCACATCCATTTACCCAAACTGTAAGGCTGACTTTTCTTCATTAAAATGTGTGATATTTCATTCACAAATATTCATAAACACAATTATTAAAACACTACTGATGGGAGAACAAATAAAGGAGCTTTAGCTGGCAATTAATTAGAGAAGACTGAGTGATGGATACATGGGATTTCATTTTCTTATACAGTTTTATTTATATGTATTTATAGATTTCTTAATATAATAGTTTAAATGTCACATATTTTTCCCCAAACTTGAAGCCATTAGCATCAAAGTTTTGCTAAAATGAAAATAAATTTCATAAAATTATAAGAAATCCAAGAAAGTTAAATTTAATATCAAACTAGCTCTAGCCAATATGGTAAGGGAGAATGGTGAAAACTGTTTTTCTTTATTACAAATTTCCAATAAGCAGTGATTTCTTTTTGCTTTTCTGAACTGAGCCTACTTTTTAGATGAGAAATAGAGAATGCTTCCAGCTTTATTTTAAACTTTTAGACTCTTGCTTGAATAGCAATTTTTTGTGCATATGAAATTCATAGACATAACATTTTTTCAAGATGGTCCCATCAAATCTCATATCACAATAAAGTCATTCTCATGATGGGTACATAGGCTTAATAAGAATTGTGTTATAAAAGCACAGTCTACATTGTGTAAACAGTACGTGAATTTTGATTTCAATATTAAACCATTGTATTCCTTGATAATGCTTCAGAAAATGTAATTTGCTGCATATTCCTACAAAGGAGAAAATAATGTGTGAGGTCATTTTTATTGTTCCTTCATGGCTTGTATCAGCTTAAAGCTATGAAAGCTATATTTTTCTCCATTAAAAAACTTACCTCATTCTAACATTGCATTTCAGATTTATTTCAGTGCACTAATCATTGTAACAGAAATGCCATTTTATTCTAACCCATTCTAGAAATCCAAATGGACTCATTATTTGGTTATTATCAAGCTCTAATTTCAAATTCTGATGTGTTTTCATGCAACTTACCATAATACAATCAGAAACATGGGAGAGAGGAGGATATTTACTGAGGGGTTTTAAAATGAATATTTTGTTACTGTTTATTTGGTCAGTTGTCCACACAATCTGAAAAATAATTGATGATATCACCCTGTTAATACCCAGTGTTAGACTATACTGTATTCTATATAAAGTTGATCAAAGGTTTACTGTTAAAAAAAACAATTTTAGGCTTTTCAGATTCTAAAGTTTCTGCTATGTTTATTCACATGAGTCATAACCAAATCAAAGATAAATAGTCACACAGAGAGCCTGGTTTTGTGGTACTACTGATTGCTGGTGGGCGTGAATCACCACACCCAATAGTGTATGTGGTTACCAGGGATCAAACCAGGGACCTTGTCCTTGCTAGCCAGCTGCTGGAAACACTGAGCTAAATCTCCAGCCCCTTAATGGGTATTTTCATTGGGGTATATGGAAGTTAAGGCCCATAGGACTGTAATAATTACAACAGAAATAATTTACTATTATAAAAATGTCAATTAGGTATGGAAGAACTGAAAAAGGTAACAATAAAACACTAAGATTTTGCAGATATAGGAATAAGAGGAACAGCTACCCTGTTTGTGTTAAAATGAAGGACTCCGTGAACTATTAGAGGCTTGTCAGATGCTCTATAGGCCTGGACCACTAAGCTTGACAGGTACTAATACAGTGGTGTTTAAAGGAAGCCAGCCTTCTGAAATGGGAATATGAATGATTTCATGATAGACTTGCTATGGGTTAAGTAAAAACAAAAAAATTTTTAAAAATCACAAACTAATCAACTGCTACTCCTGAGTTATATTGCCTCTACTGAGGCAAAAGAGCATTTTTTAAATTAGAAACAGCAGACCACAAAATTAAAGAATGAGCAAAGAGAAGCCATTTACATCTAATTTCTTAATATGACTTAAGTATTTTCTGCTTTTTACATGTGACTGTATTTATAATAAATATTATCATCAAAAAACTGAATCCCCACATGATCTTTGGAGAGACAGTAAGAGTTTGTTCAAAGGGAATGCGTAAATTCAAAGATAAGTTTGAGGAAATTACTCAGAATTAAACACAGTCACATGTAAAAAGCAGAAAATAACTCTATTAAAGAATTTAGATGTAAATGGCATCTATGAGGAAATTATGTGAGAATTGGGCAGAAAATTATCCCTAACACAATAATGACAAGAGGGGTTATTGCTGCAATTCAGAAAACACAATGTGTCTTCAGTTTAAAAATAATAGTAATAGCCACTTCTAGAGTTTCAAAGGAGAAAAATAAGTTCTCCAAAAAAAGAAGGATCTACTAAAGAGCATAATACACTTTAGTTGGTATAGCATAATATTTAAAATTTCTTTAGGAATATGGAATCTTTTATCTATCAATTATTATGAATATTACATTCCAGGTTTAGGCCAAACATGTTTTTAATTTTCTAGTTAATTCTGAGTAATATAATTCAATTTTTTACTTCTCCAAAATGGTTTCATCTATAAAGTTGATAGTTAAAAATAATTTTGCTTAAAATGTACAAAAAAATTAAAATCATAATGCATTGTTTCAAATTTAAAAGATGTTTCCTTACAGTAAAAATTGAAAGGATCCAAAGTAATTTAACTAAAAATATTTTAAAGTTAACATATATAATTAAAAAGTTGTTTCAATATAAATTGGCAAAATAAATGTAATTGTGCCATGCATTCTTAGAAATGGTTTACATTTTAAAACTTAGTCACAAGGTTTTTTTTTGTTTTGTTTTTTGTTTGGTTGGTTGGTTGGCTTTTTAGTTTTTTCGTTTGTTTGTTTTGTTTTGTTTTGAGACAGGGTCCTACTTTTTAGTTAAGTCTGGCCATGAGCTCAAACTCAGCAATCCTGCCTCTGCCTTTTGAGTGATGGGATTACAGGTGTGAGCCACTATGCTCAGCATTGTGGTTTGTGGTACTGATTGCTGGTGGGCATGAGTCACCAACCCCAGTATTGATGCATGTGGTTACCAGGGATCAAACCAGGAACCTTGTACTTGCTAGGCAGATGCTGGATCCACTGTGCTAAATCTCCAGCCTGAATATGATTATTAATATTAAAGTCATTCTATTTTTTAGAAAAAAATAGAAAATATGAAATAGGTGCACTGAGTTCTTTCTCTAAGAATATCATTCCTCAACAGAAAAGTAACATGATTAAATTCAGAAACTATTAAAGACAACAAATCTGGGACTAGTGTTCCACAAACTCTAATCTCAGTACTGGGGACACTGAGACAGGAGCCCTGCTATCAATATGAGCCAGCCTGGCCTATATGGTGAGTTCAAGTTCAGCTTGAACTGCAAAGCAAGTCTATCTCAAAACAAAAACAAAAGGCTGGAAGGAATGTTTGCCCATACCATTATTGCCGCTCCTCAACCTTGTACTTCCCTGAATTGTGGACTTTGCCAGAGGGAACAAAGAAGGCAAGTAGGAAATTAGTGTTGTCATAAGGGTTCTGAACACTGGGAAGAAAGAGACTTGCAACAAACATTGCTCAGACAGCAGGCAAGAACTTTACCCAATAGAAGAAATGACAGAGAAATTGAAATGAGAAAAAATTCAAAAACTGAGATACAAAGATCACCACCACAGGGGAATTTACAGATAAGGGAAATGGACCAAACTGAAGCTCAATCACCAGGACTCTCTGAGATGGTAACAAAAATAGATCTACTAAAATGGAAATCAGAACTGATCTCTGAGATGAAAACAGAGATACTGTCCAAAGTGAATGATATGATTAATAATGCTAAAGAAGAGATCAGGGGCCCCAATAGAATGAGAGACAACAAAAGCAATGGAACATTTTAAACACCTTCAGAGTTCCAGGGGATCAAAAATGAGAATAAAAGTTTGTGAAGTAGGATGAATGAAGTTGAACGTGGAATTTTAGATGTAGAGGATAGGATTGCAGCCAATGAATAGAAAAGAAATAATTTATGAAAAATGGCAAAGGACCATTAGAAATCCAATAGCTCCTAGCTGACTCAAAGAAGAATAAATAAGACTGACTGGAGTCACTGAGGCAGCAGGAAACACCAAAAAAACATAAAAAACCTGTTCAGAGATATAATAGCAGAAAACTTCACTGGAAAAATAAAAGAATTGGAGGTAATGCAAGGCATACAGGACTCCTAATGGTTGTGATTAAAAAAAAAAAAACTACGCCTAGGCATTTAATCATAAAGGTTCCAGATGTTCAACAACAATAAAAATGGAATACTGAGAGCAGTTAGGGAAAAGATAGAATACTCACAAATAATAGGAAGGCCATCAGGGTCACAGCAGACTTTTTAATGAAAACACTTAATGCAAAGAGAGCCTGGTGTAAAGTGTTTCAGGTATTACAGGAAAGCAAAGTAGAATGATGTATCCTGAAAAAGTATCTTTCAAAATTGATGGGGAAATAAGGTACTTACACAACAAAGAACACTTAAAAATTCAAACAGCCTGCACTCCAAAATATTCTAAAGAATATCTTGGAAAAAAAAAAAACAATGAAAATCACAAACTATGAGACCTAGCAGAGTGAATCCACTGGACAAGAGAAAAAACTGACTGGAAAAAGGTAAAAGCAAAAAATAAAGGAGCCAACAAAAGGAAACCTCCATTACAGGTATAAACCAGCCCATATCAGTAATAATCATTAATGTAAATTGGCTTCAATGGGACAATTAAAAGACACAAACAGGGGGAATGGACCACAAAGCAAGATCCTACAATTTGCTGCATAAAAGAAACACACCTAATTCAGAAAGAAAGCCATACAATGAAAGTAAAAGGATAGAAAATATTATCCATGTGATGGGAAACTCCAAAAAAGAAGGAATGGCTACCTTATTTGCAGACAAAATAGACTTCGAACCATTAAGAGAGACAAAGAATGATGCTACATTCTCATTAAGGGAACAATCCAAAGAAAGAAATGACATGTATAAATATTTATGCACCAAATTCTAATGCACCCAACTATATAAAACAAATCAATGGATATCAAAAGACAGATAACCACTAATTCAATAGTAGTAGGGGATCTCAATACCCTACTATCATAAATAGGCATATCAATTGGAGAAAAAAATCAATAAAGAAATAATGGTGCTAAACCGAAACTTTTGAATAAATGGACTTTATTGATACCTACACAGTATTTCACCTTAAAAATCAGAATACACATTCTTTTCATCTGCTTATGGGTCATTCTCCTTAATAGGCCACATTTTACCTCACAGAACATGTCTAGTGAATGCAAAGGTATTGGATTTTCCTTGTATACTCCCAGACCAGTGCCTTGAAATTGGAGCTGAATAGCAAAAGAAATTCCAAAATCCCTCCAAATCCATGGAAATTAAACACTACTCTGCTGAACAACCAATGGGTCACATAAGAAATTAAAGAATTAATTAAACAATTTCTTTAATTAAATGAATACCCCAGGACAACATACAGGAATTTATGGGACACCCTGAAAGCAGTTCTTTGAGGAAATTTAATAGCATTGAAAGTCTACATGCAGAAAGCAGAGCAAGATCTTATAAAAAATCTAATGCTAAAGCTTGAGCCACTACAAAAAGAGGAGCAAGACAAACCCAAAGCTCATACTTGGGAGGTGATTAATAAGATCAGAGCAGAAATCAATGCACTGGAGACTAACATAATGATATAACAAATCAATGAATTAAAGAGTTGATTCTTTGAAAGGATAAACAAAATTGACAGAACCTTAGCCAAACATATCAAACAAAGGAAGAAAAGACTCAAATTCATCCTATTAGAAATGAGAAAGGGGAAATCACCACAGATCCAGTGGAAGTCCAGAAGGTAATAAACACCTACTTTGGAAAGTTGTGCTCCAGTAAGATGGAAAATGTTGCAGAAATGGCTAGATTTCTAGATACATATAAACTTCCAAAGTTGGATGAAGAACGTATTAAAATGTTAAGTACCCCAGTATCAATCTATGAAATTGAAAATGTAATAAAAACCCTACCAACCAAGAAATGCCCTGGTTCTGAGGGCTTTACCACTGAAATCTACAGAACTTTCAAAGAAGAGTTAATGCTACCACTTCTCAAACTCTTTAATGAAATCCAAAGGGAAGCAAAACTCCCAAATTCATTCCTGGAAGCAAACATTACATTGATTCCAAAAGGAGAAAAAGACCCAACAAAAAAGAGAAATACAGACCAATTTCCCGAATGAACACTGATGCAAAAATCGTCAATATGATACTAGCAAACAGAATGCAAAGAATCATCAAAAAGGTCATACACCCTGACCAAGTTGGATTCATACCTGGGATGCAAGGATGGCCCAACGTATGTAAATCATTAAAAGTGATCCACTATATTAAAAGATTTAAGGAGAAAAACTATATGGCCATCTCAGTAGATGCAGAAAAAGCATTCAAAAACATCCAACATCAATACATGATCAAAACCCTACAGAAAATTGGAATAGATGGACTTTACCTCAACCTATTAAAGGCGATTTATGAGAAACCAACAACCAGTATTATTCTAAATGGTCAAAAACTGAAATTTCACACTAAAATCAGAAACAAGACAAGGATGTCTACTGTCACCACTCCTATTCAATGTAGTGCTGGAAATATTGGTCTCAGTGATTAGACAAGAGAAAGAAATAAAAGGAATAAAAATAAGAAAAGAAGAAGAAGTTAAACTGTTATTATTTGTGGATGGCATAAAACTCTATCTAGAAGAGCCTAAAAACTAAACCAAAGGACAGCTAGACTTAATGGCCAAATTTAGTAGTGTAGTTGGATATAAGGTCAATGCTCAAATGTCAATCACCTTACACAATCAACAGATTCACTAAGAGAGAAATTGAGGAGTCAATCCCCTTCACAAGAGCATTCAAAAAAATGAAATATCCAGGAATCAATCTAACAAAAGAGGTGAAAGAGCTCTACTCTGAAAACTAAAACACTCTGTAAAAGGAGATTGAAAAGGATATCAGAAAATGAAAAGACATCCCTTGTTCCTGGATAAGAACTAATATTGTCAAAATGGCTATATTCCCACAACTACTGTCTATCTTAAGTGAAATACTGATTGAAATCCCAACAGTATATTTCAAAGATCTAGAGAAAATAATCCAAAAATTCATCTTGAACCACAAGAGACCTAGAATGGCAAAATCAATTCTAAGCAACAGGACATGGTTGGGGATATCACAATCCCCAATTTGAAACTATACTACCAAGACACTGCTATTTGTTACTTGTTATTTTTTATTTGTTACTTCGCCACTGGTACTGGCAAAGTAACAGATCTGAGGACCAGTGGAATAGATTAGAAGTTCCAGAATCAACTTCAGATACACTATGCCACCTTAACTTTGACAAAGGAAACACATATGCAAAATGAAAAAAAAGATAGCCTCTTTAATAAATGATGCTGGAAAAACTGGGCTTTAACTTGTCAAAGACTAAAAGATGGATCTATTTCTTTCCCTATGTATTAAATTAAAACCAAAGTGGGTTAGAGACCTAAATATTAAAACAGAAACACTAAATCTTCTGCAAATCAGTTTAGGTAGAACTCTTGGAGACATTGGCTTAGGGAAAGACTTTATGAACAAAACCTCTATAGCACAAGAACTAGCAGAAGAAATCAACAAATGGAATCTCCTCCTATTAAAAAGTTCTGTATACCAAAAGAAACTACCAGCAGAGCACAAAGATAACCAACCAATTGGGAAAAAAATTTACCAGAGGTTTCTCAGACAAAGGATTACTATCTAGAATATATAAAAGAGCTTTAAAAAATCACCCTCCCCCAATTTAAACACCCAATTCAAAAACGGGCATCTGAAATGAACTGACACCTTTCAGAAGATGTAAAAGCAGCTAAGAAACATATGAGAAAATGTTCAACATCCCTAGTCATTTGAGAAATGCAGATGAAAAGAATGGCTGCTATCTTGAAATTAATCAGCAACAAATGCTGGTGAGGCTGTGAGGAGAAAGGAACACTTGTCCACTGTTGGTGGGAATGTATACTGGTATAACCACCACGGAGATCAGTGTGGAGATTCCTCAAAAGACTAAGATTAATGGTCCCATTTGAACCTGCTATTCCCCTGCTAGGTATGTACATGAAAGAATTAAAAGACTCATATCACAGAGATATATATGCACCCACGTTCATAGCAGCTCAGTTTGTGATAGCTATATCTTGGAAACAATTCAAATGCCAATCAACTGGAGACTGGATAAATAATGTTTTTTCTATAAAATGGAGTATTACTGTGCCATAAATAATGATAAGTTTGAGTCATTTCTATTCAAATGGTTGTATCATCAGGACATACTCATAAGTAAAATAAATAGGCCACAGATCTGTGAATATTTTTTTTTCTGGTATGAAAAACTGAAGATGTAAATGAGCTCTAGAATATATGGTAGACATTGTGAAATAGAAAATATTCAAAGGAAAATGAGTTGTGGGGTAAGTAAAAAGGGGAATTAAAATATGATGGTAATTAAAAATGGGAAATAAAGCTTATGTATATAAGGGTGGCAGGGTTGTAGGGTGGGTGGGAGAATGGGAAAAATAAAAATTAAATTGTCATATACTAGTACAAATTTTCAAAAAAATGACAGAAAAGAAAGTTATTGAAGTCTATAAAGAGATGTTGCATAACATATTTGGCATCAATGCAACATAAGAAGATAGGCAAATATTCTGCCACTATCTTAATCTATTTACGTGTTCTGTATTCTGTCATGTGGTTATGGTTTATTTAAAATTAAGTTAAAGTTGCATCGCTTATTTTATCTTATTGTTTTGATGAGGCATGCATTTTTTTTAATTTGTTAAGTACTGCACTTTTTGTTTCTGTATAAAAATACTTTTTTAATATCTTTGGACATTTACCAAAGAAGACATAAGTTTTATAATACCGCATTACATTGAGATATCATTTTAAAGCAGTCTTTTCTGCAGAGTGAAAATTATGCCTAGCATTGTAAATGGTTCAGCTGATTGATGTGGAAGATAAAGATTATATTTTAAATAAACTGATATTGACTTATGCCTCATTCTGTTTGAAAAAATTCTCTCCTCGCCATTTCACCATGTCCTTCCCAATATATCCTTATAGCAAGGATTTCTAACTTTGGTAAAACAGGTACACAGTGTATTTTAATTTATTATCTGGTTCATAAAATAACATGAAGTAAATATTTTGTTTAAATGCAGATAAATGGATCCAAAAGAAATTTCACAGGAGCTTCCTGTCACGTTTCCTCTAGTCTTTTCTGTCTCTCTGGAACAGCATATCAGCATTTAGCTTTCAACACTTACTCCCTCATGTCTGACTTTATTTCTTTATAACCCTCTGAAACCACAACCCAAGCAATCTGTTAGGCTTCATAATAACCAGTTAGAGTGTGCACAGTTCCAGTTTGGGTTATTTATTTCTTCTCTACAATTTCCAGCTCTTCCAATTGTATCTTTGTAGGATTCTTAGAGCCTGGTATATGTGCTTTCACTGATGCTCAGTAAGTAGATACAACTTTGCTCCAGAAATTTTAAGTTTGTCTGCTAAGATCTAACATAATCTTTGAATTAGTGGCATAGTCTTGTAAGAACCCTTAATCTTTTTCCTGGTCACATGTTGGTTTTAAAATTTCCTTATCAATATGCAAAGCCAGATGCACATCATGGTATTGCAGCTAGCATTACATAAACACTTCATTTGCCTCTAAATCAGGAAAGTTCTTTCATCTCATAGTGGCTCTTATTCCCTTCCTTTATCCACTGCAATTCATGCTCTGCTCCTCTCCATTGCTTGTCAATATTTTTCTGACTCTGAAGAGTACTTAAATTGTTTTAATTTTTACCAATTTCAAATTTTATCTAAATAGTATTTAGAATTTGTTGTAGAATATTTTATATTATTCTGCTGTATTGCAGAGTAGATGATAAATTTCTGGAGAATAGAGTTGATACTTCTGTGACTTCGTGCAGTACCATTAACTACACCATTCATTATGCATGCCACAGAATCAAATTTATGCTTATTTGACACAGGTGAATCTTAGAATAATCAACACTGGGTATGATTGAGGGATCAGTACTATCTACCCTAAAGCTCACTGATTTATAGAATAATCCTTATAAAATTGTATATTTTATTCTTGAGACTAGTAATTGAAAACCAAATTTTTTAGGTATATATAAATGGTAAACAAAAAATTCATTCTAAAATAAGAACTCAAATATCTTAGAAAATTAATTTTATTTGATCCTAATGCATACAAGATTAACTTGGTTCATCTGGTTATAGGAAAACAAATAGTTCATTAAATTTGAAATTATGACAAATCAAGGATTAACCTTATCCCTGAAAATCGGTGCTTTACAACCTGCTGATAGATCATTTTCTTGACTACAAGTGGATTTTCATATCACTGATAAAAATTTTTAAACACCCAATTCAAGATCATGTTTTTTAGATATATGTATTGATTTCAAAGGAATTAAGGTTTTGTTTTTGATATCATCCTTGCCAAGATTCACCCATAATCCTGGTGTCAGAAATACTTTAAATTGTGACACTGTCAATTTAAGCTTTTTGTCCTTTCCTCTTCTGTGATTATTTTTAGCTAATGTCAAAGGCATTAAATTGGCATGGAGTTGCAAATGTGGGTCCTTGTACCTACATCATATTCTTCCACAGTATTTCTCAAAGCTAAGGTGCTATCTTAAATTCACTTTGTTTTATAAGCAAAATGAAAATGCTCATTTCCACTAAATAGAATACTTATTTTTAGTGACGTATTTAAAACTTTTAATTTTATTATAAAAATGATGTTTAAAGAAATTAAATATGTAAAATATTATCTATTTGAGATTATAAAAAGCTCACTGTTATGAATATCATTTTGATATTACTATCTGATCCTTTAAATATTTTCTTTATTATTAATTAATTTTCAAAAGTCATTTTGACACTTCCAAAGTATAGAAATCAAAATCCTCCCTGGTTCATTAAAAGCCTTTATTAGCATCATCTATTTTGTGCATGCTTCAAAATACATCAACTCTTGCCCATGCATGATAGAAACTACACAAAGATTTTTCCCCTGAATATTACAAAAGAATGACTCATTTGAGAAATGTACTATCAAGTGAATAATGAACTAACCAAACATGAAACTGAAAGAGCATTAATGTGCATTTTCTTTTCAATCTTCTGAGCTGCCTGTAGATTATTAGTTTACCAGAACAACACACACAATATATAAATGAGAGAGAGGCCATTTTTCTCCCTTAAGTGGATGGCTAACTTGGTATTTGAGGTAACACAGTGAAGTAAAGACCCGCAATTTATGAAGAAAGGCTCTGTCATATATGTCATATACACATATACACATATAAAACAATCTTTCAAGTTGTTTTATCTTCAGAGAAAATTAAAATTATTCAAATTTGGAAAAAATTCAAAGATTATTATTCATAGTCAAGTTAATTCAAGATATATATTAAAAATTTACACTGAATAAAAAAACTTTTATGATGTAACATCTTGTCAATCTATAGTCTAGTGAAAAATATAGGAATAGTTAAACAAGCACCATGGTAAATTCAGCTTTTATTGAAATATAATAAATATTCAATAAATATAAAAAATACTATACCTACTGTAGTTTGATTTGTGGTGGGTAATTCTGAAAACAGTGTTAGATAACTAGCGCTTCATAAGCCAAGAGCCTATCAAGGACTGAGAAGCAGGGATTATCCAAATTTACCTCATAACAAATATGTTCAAAGTTACAAAAGTGTAAATAGTGAGGCATAAACCAAACACTGTAGCATAATTAGACACAGGTGGCTGCTGAGGAGTAATGAGAGCATTTGGACCAATTCTCAAAGATCACATCTAAAATCACTTTGTTCTCTAGAAACACATTTAAATTTTCCTGGAAGAAAATGTGGAGATGATAGGATTTTTAAAGAAGAAAGTGTCAGAGTTGGCATTATTTGTATGAAATAATTTTCCAATTATATTTTATTAAATTCATTAACTGAGAAAGGAGACTAAGAGATTCTGATAATCTTACACAAATAACTACAAGAACAAAGATTAAGAAAGCAACAATAGCATCAGAGGAAACTAGAGGATTATCAGCCAGTCAGGGTGATTACCGTAATGTCTCCATTATCTGACAACCTCGGGAGGGTGAGCAGGGATGCAGAGTCACAAATCCAAGACTCCATGTTGGTGGAGAAGCTTCCCGTTTATCATGGAAGTTACAGACATTTATATAGGGTGATTGGGATGTGATTTGACGAGACGGCAGGAGCAATGCTCGCAGCAGGGTGTGATTGGATGCAAGGACAGAAGTAGCACTTAGCAACGTATGATTGGTCTGCGTCATCTGAGTCGTCTGCATCACCTGTGTCATCTGTGTCGATTTGGCTTTTTAAAGGGCCATGGTATCTATTCATCTGTTGGGGGGGAGAGGGAGAGGGAGCAAGGGAGAGAGAGAGAGAGAGAGAGAGAGAGAGAGAGAGGGAGGGAGGGAGGGAGGGAGAGAGAGAAGAGAAGTGGAAGCACCTGGAGAAAGGTTTGGCCACAGAGGATGAAAACATTTAAGGTTTGTTGGACAACTAGGTCAAGTAGTTGCCTAATACTAAACTGAGTTAAAGGTGACCTAAATGTGTACCATATGTGTATGTGGGTGATAAAGTATGACCCCAAATCTTCTCTATACATAATTAATTTAACTTAATTTGATTAGGAAATAATTTGGAACCCAACATATGACTTTGTTCTTGTAACCAGGCCACAGAGTCTCAGCCAGTTATAGCAACTGAACCCTCAGTTATTTGGAGGCTGAAAACTGCTGAATTCATCTAATGCACTTGCTGACTACTGTCAGCACAGTCATTACTGTGTGCTGCTTTCTTTACTCTGGCTGGAGGTAAAAGCTGCCTATATGGTGGGGTAGGGCAGATCATTTTCTCAACTATTTTCTTTCCAGACTCTTGCCCCCTTCTAGAATCTTGTTAACATAAACATTGTTGAATTTAATATATCTCAATTTTTTAGACTTTCAGATATTAAGGAGATTTGGAGATAATCGTTAATTAGATTTGGGGCATGGCTGAATTTAACTCTATGATATATCTAAGAAAAGTGATAGAGTGTGAGGTCAGAGATTCAATAACTCAGTACTAGGCAAGATAGGTTGTTACAACAAACAGGGCTCATATGTGAGTGAAAAGATAGTAACATTCATTTCCTACTTGTGCAACAAAGGAATATAAGTTACCCATCGCCTATCTTCAAAGCATTAAGTAGCAAAGGGATTTCTCTCATCTTGTGGCTTACCTGTCTTCTACACTTGATCTTAGCCAAAAGTCCGAGAAGTGATTACCTGTCTTGTAGACCTTGAAACCTTCTCCATGTAAACAAACAGTTAGGTAAAAGTAATGCACATAGCATGTTGGAGGATTGTGTTCATATTTTTTTCATTCTTTATTGGTACAATTTATATACATCTCACAATCACACATAACATTGGGGAATTTGTAC
>PVIC010046314.1:0-14288 GCA_004025085.1 Thryonomys swinderianus
TTTGTAGTTCAGGCTGGCCCTGAGCTCACTATGTAGCCCAGGCAAGCTGCCACGAACTCAGCAATCCTCCTGTCCCTGCCTCCCGAGTGCTGGGATCACAGGCGTGAGCCACCATGTCCGGCATTGTAGTATGCGGTGTTGATTGTTGGTGGGCGTGAGTCTCCACACCCAGCATTATATGTGGTTACCGGGGATCGAACTCAGGACCTTGCGCTTGCAAGGCAGGCACCGGAACCACTGAGCTAACCCTCCGGCCCCCAAGTTAGACTCTTAAAGCAGAGCTCCTAAGAAAATTATGTCATGCAACGTTCACCTCTTATCTTTTTGTTAAGTTTCTTGCATCGCCATGATGAAGCATTCTCCACTGAACCCCTCAAAAACAATGGCAGAGGAAGTCCCCTGGGCTTTTATCACGTGCAGAATGTGAGTGACCTGGATCTCTTTGCCAAACACATCTGGGTTTGTGGTGGGCTTTATTTATATCTGCTGCTGAAAGCTGATCAGACAGCCCACTGGGGTTGGGGTGAGGAGTCACAGAGAGAATGGACCAGAGAGGGAGTGGCCAGAGCAGTGAGGTCATCTTCAGAGATAGAGCAGCCAGCCTCTTTGCAGAATTATAGTGGGCTCAGTAAGAGCAAGTCCAGCACTAAAGTCTCCTGTCAGTGTGAATGTAGTAAGTTGTTTCCATGCTTCTCCCCTAGAAAAACAAGCATGTTTCATGCTACTTTTGTTAAAGTTAATGCATTGCATTACCCTCTCTAATTATTTAGTTGCAAGTGACATGGAAGATATTAAATTCCTTGTGTAAGTAGCTAAATGAAGACTCAGAGCCTGTTTCCCTTGTAGCTGATGTTATAGTCTCCCTTACAGCCTTCTTACAACACAGCAGGGAAGCAGACTTCCCACCTCCTACAGGAAATGCCATGCAGACTCTGCTCACAACCATCCTCATCACAGCAGCCTATATTTTATTTTTTTTTTTTGAGACAGTGTCTCACTCTGTAGTTCAGGCTGGCCCTGAGCTCACTATGTAGCCCAGGCAAGCCCCGAACTCAGCCATCCTCCTGCCTCTGCCTCCTGAATGCTGGGATAACAGGAGTGAGCCACCACCCCTAGCCACCCTACATTCTTGAGAGCTGATTTTATGTCAGTCCCTGTTCTGTGTATTTTCTATGCCACTTGATTTTCACCTTTATGCCATAAACTAAAGATCCAGGTAACTGCAGCACTGAGGCATTAAAGTCACTCCCTGAGGTTACAGAGCAGTGAATCAGAGATGTGGCTCAGCACCCAGTTCCTCAATACTCCAAGAAACTCTCTGCACCACTCACAGGAGTGAATCTTGTCCACTCCTGAAAGGACAGCTCCTAAGACAGGGTAGCACAACACAAACACCCTGTTTTCATTTTTGTATGTACACTGTGAGTCCACCTGTGTCAGATAAGTCCTGACCAGCTGCTGTGCACAAGTGGCATGCCTGACACCTGTGGGGAGTGTAGATGAATCACAGATGCCCTAGGGAGCTTATAATTATGCTAAGGGAGGCCCAGGGATTGCTCAGTGGTGTCATGCCTGCTTTGAAAGCATAGGGTCCTGAGTTCAATCCCCAGTTACCCCCACCGAAAAAAAAGAATTGTGCTAGGAGAGGAATTGTGCTATGTGTCCTTCACATAGAGGAACTTGCAGAAAATACCCATTAAATTCAGTGGGAGGAGAGAGAGGCAAAGTTATTCCCATGTGCGAAGACATATCAGGTTACTTTTTTGTTGGGTGGAGAGAAAAGAAAGAGATCTTTCTTGGAGAGGTGGTCTGTGGAAGAAAGACTGCGTTGAGCTTGGTCCCGTGCCTAGCTGGTAGTGCAAATTGGCAAACACATTTCTTGTTGCGTGTGAGCTGTCCTTGAAGTGAGAGATGACTTAGGTGTGTGGGGAACAGGCAGGATGCAGTGGAGGAGAGAGCAGAGAAGGAGCAGCGGCAGGAGTGTGAGCTGCGGCAGGGAATGGTGAGGGCAGCAGGAGCAAGCTTGGCTGGGGCTCTTCATCGCTAGAGCTGGGTGGCTTACTCGAAGAATAGCAGCAGGGCCTGCCTGCATGCAGGAACCTCCAGGATATACTGAACACTTTGTGGTACTGAAGTCCTGCTTACAGCAAAAATGTGTACTTTGTTATAACAGATCTTTCCGTAACGTTGTTTGGTTTTATTCCTTATTAGATCGCGGTGGAAGTCACAGAGTCATTTGTGGACTATATCAAAACCAAGCCTATCGTATTTGAAGTCTTTGGGCATTATCAGCAGCACCCACTTCATCTGCAGGGACAGGAGCTTAGCAGGTGTGGACCCGATGAGTTGGGACTGTTTGAAGTTTTCATTTCTTGTAGCCAGAAAGGAAGAAATCTTTCGAGAGATTAAGATAACTAAATAGCAGTTTATATATTACTTTGTGTTTCCTTTTGAGAAACTATTTTTTCTAGCTCCCTAATCACTGTTTTAGACAGAGCAAATTGGATTTTGCCCACAGGAGCTTAAACACTGCTACTTTGTGCAAATAGAGTAAATAGAGTAGAAAGTTGGGGTAATAGGGATACACATGTGTGTTGTTCCTTAAAACCCTCAGTTTTATGAAGCAGAATCTATAAGAGGAATTATAAGGGTAGATGAGAAGGGCAAGACGGGAGTTTCCAGATGGTGTAGGTGTCAACATTAACAGATAAATTTTCTTCATTTATTAGCTGAGATTTATAGGGGGATGTTTATTAAGATACTTTACCCTGTGCATTAGCCTGGGATTATGTCTAATATTGATATGATATGCCAGGGTTGGAATATGACACTAATACCAGTGTCCAGCTCTTAGGTCCTAAAGAGGTTTGTCTTCCTCTTTTCCCAGCCCGCCTCAGCCTTCTCGAAGATTCTTCCCTCCACCCATGCCACTGTCCAAGCCAGGTGAGCACCAGCTCCAATCTGTCCGACATGCTGTGTGTTGATGCCTCCTTGTTCTGAATGATGTCCATGTGGAGATCACACTGGAATTCTCCCTTCTCTTCTCTGTACCCTTTTGTATTCCTGCCTCTCTTGAATTCATGTAGCAGAAACTAGAATTCTTGGTTCCTGATATAAGGTAAGGATAGGGCTATTTTGCTATCAGTTCTCTGCTCTTCTTATAGCAGATTTTATAATCTCCCTTTTCCTCCATTCCTTGCTCTATGTGTGACTCCCCCCATCAGTGACTGGGCTTTTCTCTGCATGATATATATTAGATATATTAGATATATATATTAGATATATTCTGCATCTTCAATCATGTTGTTTTTGTTATTGTCTTGTTTTCCTCAGAGCAGACTGACACACAGGAGCTGTGTATGTTTTAGTGCACATATACCCTGTGCGATGTATGTACATGTTATTGTAATTGAGAGATTGCCGCACCTTCAACAGTTATCGTTTCTTTGTAGTGAGAATATTCAGAACCTTCTCTGTGGCTGTTTTGAAATATACATTATTGTTAATTCTAATCACCCCTTAGAATATTAGAACTTGAACTTGTTTCTTCTCCTTTATCTTGTTTTGATTTTATTTTCATCCTTTTTCTTCCTGCCCCCTTGTCACACTCCTCCCCAACCTGCACTCATTCCACACCCTCTGTGCATCTCATCTCCATTTCCACCGGCCTACAGACCACGAACGAAAGATTGAGCTGATTCGGTTTCTCATGTCTGGCTATGTGAATGTGCATGTGCTGGACGTGTTTTCTGAGCGTGCCATTGGGCTTGCATCCTCTGCTGTCGGCACCTTCCAGAAGGAGGCTGACCCCGTGCCGCCTTTTCTCTTTCTGCCAGTGCCCAGCTGCCAGAGCGAGAGGGTACCCAAACGAGATGGTTAGTAGCTGCCTTAGCTCTGCCTTAGATGTAGAACCAACTCCCAGGCTGCCCTGAAGCCTGGCTCTCTGGGGGTGAAACACCAATATTTCTGTCTGCTTCTTCACCTAACTGTAGACCAGCTTACTGTCCAAGTCGCACCACCTTTCTTCCAGGGAGGCTTTAGGAAGTGCCTTCCCTGTGCCTCTTCCACATCATCCCAGTGGAACAGGCTCCTGATCTTTCTTTGTCTGCGATAGTATTTTTAATGTTGAAGATTTTTACTAGTAGTTGCTTTTCTGTTGGGTTTTGGTTTGGGCTTCAGTTTCTTCTGTGGTGCCGGGGATCCAGTCCAAGGCCTTGTGCATGCCAGGCAAGCTCTCTCCTGCTGACTAGTCCCCAGGCCTTGTTTTATTAGGACCTGTGATTCTGTCTGCTGCCCCTTAGCTGACAGTCACCCCATTCTTCCTGACCAATGCCACTAGGGCATGTGAACCTCAGCTGGGCAAGTACTGCACATAGGCAGTCTGCTGGATAGTGCTGCATGATTTCATAAGGCTCTCAAATGTATTATGCTGAGGCCTTCACAGTACCTCTTCAAGTTAGCAGCCTACATATTGTGATCTGCAGTTTATAAATTAAGACAGACACTAACAGAGAACAGACATCTTAACTAAAGCCACAGAGCATCAGTACTATCAGGAAGAGAGATTTAAAGCTGAAGAAAAGTAACAGAAACTCATTTATAGATCCTTGTGCCTGTAGATTAAACCAGTGGTCTCCAGAGTTGTCTACACATTGGCATCACCTGGGAAATACAAGCTTAGGATGAGTGACTGTGTCCCATCCCAGAGACTGATTTGGTCATCAGGGCCTTAGCCTGGGCTTTGCCATTCTTAAGATCCCAGTGACCATGTAGTTCAGCTTTTGCCTAGCATGTGCAAGCTCCTGGGTTGAATCTCCAGTACCACAAAAATAAATAAAGTCCCAGGTGACTCTTAGGCAGAGGAGGTTGGGAGCCCTGGGCTGGAGCTGGGTCTGTCCTCCCTCACAAATTCCTATGAACCCCAGGATGTGCAAGGTGCTTTCCAGGCGCTGTGTCTCCCATGCTGCTCCAAGATGATGACAGGCCACAAAATGGGAGACTTGGAAATTTCAGGGTATTGAATTGTCTAGGACATACTTATTTTCTTCAAAACCCATTTCTCACCTTTGGAGACAATTTTCTGAGAAAGAAAGGTCATGATTGTCCATCCTCTTTGCTCTCAGAATCAGAAGCACTAGTGTAGTTGATTCTGACATTTCTTTGAGTCTTCTACTATCTTTCCCAAGTGTGTCCTTGAAGACTAAACATATGCTTTGCTGAGTAAACATGGACAAATTTTGACATTTTCTAAAAACTTTTGAAAGTTCCAGCCACCAAGTTAAACACCATGAGCAAAACCAGCCTCGGCCAGAGCATGAGCAAGTATGACCTCCTGGTTTGGTTTGAGATCAGTGAACTGGAGCCTACAGGAGAGTAAGTCCAGCTTTCTAAATCTTTAAAGTAAATTTTTAATCTCTTCTGTTTGGGTTCATGAATTATTATCATTGTCAGCATTCAATTTTGAATTGGGTTTTTGTGACCTTTGTATATTTCGGTGATCAGCTGCTTGCCAGGGAACTGAGTATCCAGTGTAATAATTTGCCTTTCTGTTAGCAACTGCAAGGAGATGGAGACTGCACTGGGTTCTGACGGCAGATGAAGAACTGCTGGGGGTTTTACTATGAACAGAGCAGCAGGAACAGATGGGAGCAAATATGTCAAGGAAGCGTCTGCAGCAGAAGGTGTCCCCAGACCACAGCCCTCAACCTCGGCACTACTTTGAGCCAGATTCCTGCCTGCTGTGGGGAGGTGTCCCATACCGTAGGGTGTTTTGCAGTATCCCTGGCCTCTGTCTACAGAATGCCAGTCTCACCTGCCCCAAGGTTGGGACAACAAAAAATTTCAAAGCCTGCCAAGTGTCCTTTAAGGTCATAGTCACCCCTCTGCTCTTGGCTTTTCTTGGGAAACTGTTTTAGATCAATATGTTCTTACTTACTCTTTGAGCTCTTAGAGTCCTACGGCTGTACCATCCTGAACGTGTCCGATCTCATCTGAGCTGCTAGAATAAATGATGAATAATTATTGTTTATAGTTATCACTGAGGGCTTTTAGAGGAACACAAAAGAGATCCTACTTCTGAAACAGAGACACGAGACTGTATCAGTTTACATAAAAACCAGGGGATAAATGTTCCTGAATGTGCTGGGCATGGTGGGACACAGCACTCCAGAGGCTGAGGCAGGAAGATTGCTGTGAGTTCAAGGCCAGCCTGAACCACATATCAGAACTTTGTCTCAGAAAAACAAATAGTTACTGAGTGGTCCTCTATGGATAAATGCTGAGAGCCACCATTATTTTCATCACCAGGAAGCACTAACTCTTTATGTGTGTAAGACAGCAGTTCCTTAATCCTATGTGTGGTAGTGACAGTACTTTGAGGAATTTGGCTCTTGGGCAGATCTGCAATGTTATGGCGACCTGTGTTATGAGGGAGAGGCATATTCCCTCTCTGTTGGCTATAGCAAGCATGCATTACTTCCTGGATTCTTACTGTGCAAGGGGCAGAGGTGGAAGCAAACAATGCTGCCATCCTGGGAGCATGTAAGGATGCTGAGACAGACATGAGTGGAAACAGCTATAGATTCAGGTGGCTGGTGACTAAATGCAAACAAGAGAGACATGGGATCAGAAAAAGAAGGGGCTACAGTGACCAGGGAAGGCCTTGCAGCCACCATCACACTTACTTTTGTCCTTTGCATTTGTTTCAGGTACATCCCAGCTGTGGTTGACCACACTTCAGGTTTGCCCTGCCAGGGGACATTTTTGCTTCACCAGGTACTAAGGCAGGAACAAAATAGGGCCTAGGAGGGAACATCAAAGAATTAGAATAAGAAACAGAGCTTTGTTTTTCTCAACTCTTATCTCTGTTTTGAAGATGGGAGCTGGTGAAGCAGTGTTGACCTCTTATCCTGTGCTAGAGGTTGAACCCAGGGCTTGTCCATTGTTTTGTCTTCAATATTTCTTTCCTGGGCCTTCATTTATATGTACTGTTGCTTTATATTTTAGAAAAGCTATTTTTAAAAAATTATTTCCTTCAGTTACTCTTAATTTTTGCAGCTCCCATATCACTTTTTTGTGTTTTTCTTGATGTTTGGAAGGTCTGAGCTTTCATAGCCAGTGCTCACATCCCAGCAGGTCTTGCTCTTCAGACCCCGACTGTGCTCGCACTCCTGACCCTGTTCCCTTGGCGTGGGCAGCCTCCCCTCCATTTCTACACCTCTCCTTGCTGTCCATCCCCACCATGCAATTGGGAAAACAACAGCAAGAAGAAAAGGTGAAGGACCAAGGATGTAGCTCAGTGGTACCATACCTGGCTGGCAAGCACAAGATCCTGAGTTCAATTCCCGGAAAAAAAAAGAGAGAAAATGGTGGATCACCCCAGCTGAACTGCACCCCGTTTCCTCACCCAGGGCATCCAGCGAAGGATCACAGTGACCATTATCCACGAGAAGGGGAGTGAGCTGCACTGGAAGGATGTCCGGGAGCTGGTGGTAGGTGAGTGTTTCCCTGCTGAGGGCAGCACCCAGTGCTGAAGAGTATCACTGTACCCTGTGTGGAGCCAGGAGTGAGTGCAGGACCGCACTGCAGCACATAGCCCATGGGGGACCATGGCCTTCAGTTAGGGCACTGTTGGGGTTGCTAAGTGGGCAGCTCAGTGGCAGAACACTTGACACACACACACACACACACACACACACACATGCAGGCAGCTCAGTAGCAGAACACTTGACATACAAATGCACACACCCTCTGGCATGCTTCTTTGCTGGAAGATGGGAAAACAAGCCTCTTCTCATGAGCTTGCAGTTAGCTGGGGAGACAACAGACACTTGTATAGAATAGTTGGATGCGTGACCACCCAGCGAGGATGGGGAAGGACACCTGTGCTAAGGGAACTAGCACCAAAAGCCATCTGGGAGATCTAGGGTAACTTGAGGGGAGGATTCTGAATAGGTACAAGAGAACTGAGAAAGTTTTGTTAATTTGTTTTCTAGATAGAAACAGTCAGAGCAAAAAAGGCAGGAGTGTACCTGACATGCAAATGCCAAAGTAGAGAAAAGCACATCTCCCCCCCATGTGGCATATACCCCAATGTGGTTGTTGACCTAGTGTGAACCCCAAAGTGGAGTTCTGAGGCAGTGGTGTAGAACCATTTGTGGTCATGACTTCTTAGGCTATGGCGAAGCCTTAGAATTATGGGTTTGTATGTTTTTTGTGTCAGGGTCTCACAGGACTGGTCTTGAACTCATGGGATCCTCCTGCCTGCCTTAGCCTCTTGAGTGCTAGCATTACAAGTGTGTATCCCTGTATCTGCCTCAGAATTGTTTTTAATTGAGGAAAATAAAGTATTTGGGATTGGAAAGGAAACCAATGAGTTGAAATATAACTGAGAATTAAACATTTGTAATATGAGCTCTTTTCTATTGTTAAATTAAATAACAGGATCTAGCAATAGATCTAGATTGTATCATTTCACAGTGGTGATGAGTGGAAAAGATATTTCAGATTAGTTTGATAGGGAAACAACTATGGTTTCTACGGAGGGCAGAGTCACTAGTGCTGATTCCTTGTGGTTAAATGCCCTCTATTGTTCAAGAAAATGGCAAATTTCAGTTACAGATGTAATCTTTTTCTCAGGAGGCTAAGGCAGGAGGATCCCTTCAAGTTTGAGGCTAACCTGGACTATGTAGTGAGTTCAAGCCAACCTGAACTAAAGGCGAGACCCATCTCAAAAAAAAAAAAAAAGTAATCTTTTTCCCTAACCAAGCCAGCGGATTCCTTGAGTTCTGCCCACAGATTTGGTTTTATCTCCACAGGCCAGATAAAGAACCCTGAAAGGGAGATTATGTTCTCTCCTGCCAGGGGCTGGTGCTTTCAAGTTGTTTTAAATTAATTTTTATATATAAGATATATAAAAGATGTTTTTTGTCTGAAGGGTTAGGGGAGGATGTAGAGACAGTGGTCGTAGGCTTCTCCGAAGAGCTCAGGACTTCGATTAACAAGGTCTCATACACTCTTTACCATGTTCCTGGCACCTTTCGAAACGCTCCAGAATGTTTAACCCTCATGACAGCCCTGTAAGGGAAGCCTTGGTTTGTTAGACTCCAAGGCTCAGGAGAGGAGCAGGATCCCAGCGCCTTGCAGCTGGTGAGGAAGGAGCCTCAATTGAGCAGCAGTCTGGCGCTTAAAAGGTGCCCTGACTTCCGTGCAGCACTGGCTGCGCCAAGTGCTAATTCAGAAGTAGAGCTGTAGATTCTGGGCAAGAAAGTGGTACAGTGAAGTCAGTGGCTGAAGAAGTTTGTACCAGCTGAGCGTGAGGTGGGCTGGAACAGGGAAGGCGTGATGCCAGGGAAGCAGATGCAGACCACAGGGAAGGTGCCCTCTGTGAGCAGGGCAGGGACACTGCAGATAAGAGCTGGCGTGAGTATGTGAAGCTGAGTCCTAGAAGAGAATCAGTAAGGGCTTCTCAGCTGGCTGTGTGGGACGGGGAGGGGCCACTGCAGAAACCGAGGGGCACCTGTGGCTGACGGATGCTCCTGAAGTTGGAGATGGGGAGCTACAGTCTGGCTCAAGGAGTTTGTGCCTTATTTTCACGTGACCATCGCTCACACTTCCACCCTGTCCTGCAGGCCGGATTAGAAATAAGCCTGAGGTGGATGAAGCTGCGGTCGATGCCATCCTGTCTCTAAATATCATCTCTGCCAAGTACCTGAAGTCTTTGCACAACTCCAGCAGGTTGGTACCCGGAGAAGTAGGTGCCACATCAGGTCCTTCAGTTGTTCATGGCTCCTTGTGCTCTTCTCACCCTCCTGTGCCCTCCTGCTGTCCAAAAAGAGAACAGGTGGGGCCTGGAGACACTTATGTGATCAGTCACCCCAAGCACCTCATGACGCTCACTGCATCCCGTATGGAGTGTGAGGAGATGTAATGCAGTGAAAAAGACAAACCAAACCGAGGTTCAGCAGGGTTAAAGTACGATCATGCCAAGGCTGACAGCCTGTGTGATTGGCTGCCGTAGAGGAAGCTTTCTCCTCCCTAGGTGGTGTGGCCTCAGTGCTCTCGGGACAGTACAACCTGTTCACCTTCGCCACCACTGGAGCAGGCTGTTAGTGCCTGACTCATTCTCACTTACACATCATGTTTCAGATCAATGTAAACTCTTATAACCAGGACTGGCTGCTCTAAATGGCACATTAATTTTCAACTTTAGCACATTCCCACTGGTTTGACCCCCAAGTGGTCAGCTACTTAACATCTGATAAGACATACAAATCACTGCCCTGTTGCAGACGTGTTAAACTAGCTTTTCTTAAAGTTTTCTCTTTCAACATGGGATGACAGACATGCATGAAGTGTGTGGCTACCCCGCTTCCCATGTATGACTGGAACTCCAGCTGCTGGGTCCTCTGTTCCCCAGGAAAGGCCATATTCGTTGCCTGCTTAGGCCTGGGGAGCAGATGCTGTCCCACGTGAGTTCTGGCATGGTGCCTTCCCCTCATAGGATCCCTCTGCTCTGTCTGCTCTGAAAAACCTACTCATCTTTGTTGGGGAAATCAGACAGCAGGCAAAACAATGAAAAATGGGACCCAGGATTCATTTCTTTCCTCATGTTTCAGTTTTGCATAGGAAACCAAAAAAGGAAAAAATTTCTGCTTGCTTTTCTGCATGGAAGAGGAGGTGACAGGGCCTGAGGAAGGAGGAAAGGAGTGTCAGGAAGGGTGTGTGTGTGTGTGGAGGGAATAGCAGAGAAAGAGGCTTGCCACCCTCCCCGGCAAAGCGACAAGTAGCACCATTTCCTTGACGTCAGTCACTCCATGTGGTTTTTTTCTCTCTTGCCAGACTTTTAAAGCCAGTGTCATCTGGTAATTAGCACTAGATTTGCTTTGCAATGATGAAAAGGCATTTTAAATTTCCCCAGGATACTTAGCAAAATCTGTGGGGAAGATAGTGTTTGGTTGAAATGCTGACATGCTGTTTGCCTGCATTTAGAGTAACCTTGAAATGTCCTCAGACTCCTGCCCAGGAGCCAGTCAGATCCTATAGGAAGTTAATGTGGCTTTGTTAGAAGCAGGTACTCTTGTAAAATAGAAGCTGAGTTACTTAAAAGAATGTGGTGATCTCGGCTCCTTAAGAGATTGAGACAGGTTAATCACAAATTCAAGCCCAGCCTGGGCAAATTAGCAAGACCCTGTCTCAAAATCAAAGGGATTAGCTGTAGCTCAGTGCTCCCAGGGTTTAATCCTCAACAATGCAAGGGAAAAAAAAAAAAAGAGTTGGTTAAAGTCCAGAAAAATAGCCAAGTATGGTGGTACTTGCCTCTAATCCCCACACTCTGGAGGTTGAGGAACTCACAAACTCAAGGCAGTCTTCGTGGCTCACCTCCCAAGTGCTGGAATTACAGGTTTGCACCACCACACCCAGCTTTTCGTTGATTTCTTAATGCTCACTGAGACTAGGTGATCCTAATAATGAGAATCCATGGTATGCATGGGGCTAGCCCTCTATAGCCGCTTCTTGGGTGTGATTGTCTAGACGCAGACCTGTCCACAGCGTAGGATGTCAGAGTCATCTAGGCCTTGGAGAACGCAAGTCCAGTGAGTTGCTGAGTGAGTCTGGCTGACAGAGCCTGTGTCCTGTCCAAGATCCCACATATCCGTGGGACACAGAACACTGGAGTGTGATATACCTGTCCCTGAAGGCTTCTCTGAGGCACCAGTGGAGGAGGATGACTCCTGAGGACCACTTCCTGTTCTTCCCAGGCCTGGAGTTCTGCTAACATGTTAACTCGGTTTCCCCCAGTGCTATTCCTAGAGCCAGGCCCCATGAGCTGTGTGTACACGTGGTCTCCACACTCTCCTGTGTGGCCTCAGGAGGGGCTCCACATCACTGCAGGCCCTTTGCCAGCTGTGTCCCCAGGCGCCTTCATGTCACTGTGCTAACACATTAGTCTTTTATATGTGTTTTTTCTTGCTTCTTTTTACTGCTTTTTGTTGCTGCACTAATGAAAGCTTTTTGTTTTTGCAGGCTCTTTCTTGATAAGGATATTCCTAGGTATTTTCTGTTTGCTATTTTGCACATGAGAGTATAGTTTATCATATGCTTGTATTTGTGTTGCTTTGGTGGCTATTTTAGTTTAGTGGCTTATTCCTCATGTGGACCTCAGCTGTACCTGTACACAGCAAGGCTATTCTGCTCCCAGAACTGATCTTTGTACCCTGGATGGTTTTTATATTGTACAATTTTGTGTATAACATAAGTGATTTTCAGAGTTCTCAATATCTTCTTGGACTGTTTGCTATACTTGGCCTGTTCAGGTTTTCCTCTTCAACATGACAAAGTAGGGCCTTTCTGGTGGATTCTCAGCCTTTGTGCTCCCTTGCCTGTCCTCTCTCAGATGCTAGAAAGATGTGTTGCCCCAGGGCCTTGCAGAACTGCTCTCTCTTCTTTTCCTCTGTGTGGTAACAGACACCAGCCTGGCTGTGTGAATAGCTGAGTCTGTGAGAAGAAATGTTTCTTTTTTTCTTTCTTTCTTTTTTTTTTTTTTGAGGCAGGGTCTCGCTGTGTAGTTCAGGCTAGCCCTGAGCTCACAGTAGCCCAGGCAAACCTGGAACTCAGCAATCCTCCTGCCTCTGCCTTCCGAGTGCTAGGATTACAGGCGTGAGCCACCACACCTGGCACTGTGGTATGTGGTATTGATTGCTGGTGGGCATGAGTCACCACACCCAGCATTGTATGTGGTTACCAGGATCAAACTCAGGCCCTTGTGCTTGTGAGGCAAGCGCTGGAACCACTGAGCTAAATCTCTGGCCCTGTTTCATATATTTTTAAACATTTGTTTCTTCTGTCAGACTTGCTTGTCTTATTTGTCCTCTTCTTTTAGAATAGAGACAGTCCTGGCTTTCCCCACTCTCTGTCTGATTGATGGGAGCAAGCCCAGGGCAGCAGTGCACAACCGTCTAGCCTGGGGTGTCATTTGGCTTACGCTCTCAGGATGAGGAGTCTGCACCTCACACTGGGGCCCCACTGGCTCACATGTCACAGGTGCTCCCAGTGGACACAAGAGAGTGCTGCAGAGCTGGGGTGCAGCTGGGGGTGGAGCACTTGTGAGCTGATCCCCAGGGCCATAGATAAGAAAAAAGAGGCCCACAGATGTGATTGTTACAAAAGAAATGTATTTTTAATTAGCTCACAATGAATAATCAAGTGAGGGCCAGGGATTTAGCTCAGTGGTTTTGGCACCTGCCTGGCAAACACAAAGTCCTGAGTCCCATCCCACATATCACAGTGCTGGACATGGTGATTCACGCCTGTAATCTCAGCACTCAGGAGGCAGAGGCAGGAGGACTGCTGAGTTCAAGGCTAGCCTGGGCTACATAGTGAGCTCAGGGCCACCCTGAACTACAAAGTGAGACCTTGTCTCAAAAAACAAAAAAAAAATTTGGGCTGGGGATTTAGCTCAAGTGGTAGCACACCAACTTTGGACGCACAAGGGCCTGAGTTCAATCCCCGGTACCACCAAAAAGAAAAAATAATAATAATAATAATGAAGTGAATATCCAGTTCACTTCAGTCCCTTCAACACCTCTCTCCCCGGTGCTGCTGGTGATCAGGACCTGGGTCATTTTCTGACCACCATGGGAGGAGAACATGTGTGAGGACTCAGCCCTCACTTGAATCAACGTTGCTACCAGTCATGGTCCTGTTTCTTACGAGCTGCTCTCCAGAGCTGCCCCATGAGTGAGTAGTCCTTCAAAGAGAGCTGCCTGCAACTCCAAAACAAAACAAACACATTCTTTTTATCTGGTAGAGAAAAATATTAGTGGAATTAAAGTTTCGTTGTATGTTTCAGCTAGAAAAATTTTAATGTTAGGCTAAGTAAAAACTGAATCTGAGAACAGAAATGTACAGAATTCCTATAGAAGTTTAGACTATTGCCTCAATTAGAAAAGTCAGGAGTCATGAAGGGCTGTGTGTGGTGGTACACATCTGTAATCCTAGCACTTCGGAGGTTGAGGCAGGAGGATTGCTGAAAGTTTAGGGCCAGTCTGAACTCTACAAGGATATCTTGTCTCAAAAAAAAAAATGAAAGAGGGCCAGAGGGTTAGCTCAGTGGTTCCGGCGCCTGCCTCGCAAGCGCAAGGTCCTGAGTTCGATCCCCGGTAACCACATATAATGCTGGGCGTGGAGACACGCCCACCAACAATCAACACCGCATACCACAATGCCGGACGTGGTGGCTCACGCCTGTAATCCCAGCACTCGGGAGGCAGAGACAGGAGGATTGCTGA
>PVIC010046315.1:0-14266 GCA_004025085.1 Thryonomys swinderianus
AAAATAAAAGAGCATGTATAAAGGGGGTGAGGAGGTGTTGGTGGGTAGGGATATGGGTAAAAATGAGAATTAACTTGTGTCATATACTGGTACAAATTCCCCAATGTTATACGTGATTTTGAGATGTATATAAATTGTACCAATAAAGAATTCAATTAAAAAAAAGATTCATTATGTACGAGTGAAATTCCTAATGTTGATCATAACATACACCTAAAATGTATCAATAAATTCAATAAAGGAAAAAGAAGAGTTACAGTACCTCAGCTGTAATCCATTAGCTTGTGCTCCACTGAATTTAAAAATAAAACATCTTTCAAAAGCTGCAAAAACTGTTAGGCCCTCAAAATACTGCCTAACGGTATTTATAATGCAGTGTAAATTTGTGTATCTTCAGTTGGTTTAATTTGAGAAAAAAATTTAGACACAACAGGGCTGGAGATTTAGGTCAGTGGTTCTGGTGCCTGCCTCACAAGCACAAGGTCCTGAGTTCTATCGCAGTAACCACACACAATGCTGGGCATGGTGACTCATGCCCACCAGCCATCAATACCACATACCACAGTGCCGGGCATGGTGGCTCACGCCTGTAATCCCAGCACTCAGGAGAAAGAGACAGGAGGATTGCTAAGTTCAAGGTTTGCCTGGGCTACATAGTGAGCTCAGGGCCAGCCTGAACTACAAAGCAAAACCCTATCTCAAAAAAAAAAAAAAAAAAAAATTAGACACAACGGAAGTTGCCTTGAGATTTTTTTTTTTTTTTTTTTTTTTTTTTTTTTTTTTTTTTTTTTTTTTTTTTAGCATGGCTTGGTGAATTATAGTCCAAAGAGTTTAAGGCCCACAACAATAACTTGTGCTTAGCATAACATGATGGTTATCCAAATGTATTCACTACATCAGAGCCAAGAATATCAAATGGGAACTTTACCAAAGTGCAAATTTGGGGCATGTTCCAAGACTTACTGAATAATAATTTCTGGTCCCCAAAATTTATGTTTTAATAATTACTACAGATACATTTCTACACTTAAATTTCAGAACTATTGATGTAACTCAAAACTCAAAATTAGGTTCTGAGTATCAGTAAAGCAAAATTATCATAAAGCTACATATGGCATGGCCAGCTTCACTAGCAGAATTTTCCTCTTAATCCCAGTTAACCACAGAGTTCCTACTTATATTTCATATGTGGTGAAGACATTTTTACAATTTGATTTACATTTCTGCCTTACTAGGCTTCTGTGCTTGTGATTGACTTTTCTTGAGAAAGAATAAAGATTTTGCCTTATGCAGTATGACAATATGGGAGTAATCTGGATATTTAAACTGTTTAATTTTGAGTAAAAAAAATAGATAAGTAGCCTTTTAACTAGCAGACAGCAGAATTCCCAAAGGTACCAATCCAGAGCTTTGCAGAAAGCAGTTCCCAGTTGACAAATCCTAAACATGTCTAGAGACAATTCATACACATCCTGATTTCCTTATTTCATAGGAAGTGTAGATTGGAAATGAAGTAATATATTTATTATGAAAAATTTTTTGTAATTCTCACATTTACTAAATTAGGAAAATACTAACCTGGAGAGATGATGGAAAATTTCTATCTTTATACCAAATTGCAAAACACTTTAAGGCTCTTTTAGTGCAAATATTAAGAAGCTGCTTTGTATACTTGTCTCACACAGCAAATATTTGCACTTTCATGTTATCTTGAATATCTTTTTTCTCTTATCCTGTGATTTCACCTTCAAAAATGTTATGCAGTGTCACTGAAGTTAAATAAGATATAAAAAAAGTGTAAGGAGCGATTCAAGATTACAAAGATGTAGGAGTTGAAAATACTGCTACTCAAACCTTCTTCACAGTTACATGATGTACAAATAGGCAAATATAAAGAGAGGCAAATATATTTGCTATGGCATGCTCAGTGACTACTTCCTTAACAATTTGTACTTAAAAGTTGTGGTTAGGCACTGAAAGTGTTAGTTAATTATCTCAAAAATTAATTAGGGGAAAAGAAGGAAATAAAGACAACATGATGTAATATTTGGTGATTTTGAAAACTGGAAATGCTCAATTTTTGATCCAATAATACTCAGGACCATACAAATCTGTATAAGTGATCCTCTCATGTAAATAAAACATTTTTTAAATTTTTCCTACAGTGCTATCATCAAACATCTTGGCCAATTCAAAACATGTAAGATTAGGTACTTCAGTTTTATAAATAGCTCTTTTTTAAAAATTTCAATAAAAATTGTGGATATATTTCTAACTCTGTTGTAAGGTTGCTTCAACATTTGGCGAGTGTCTTAAATGTAGGTATATGGACACTGATCAACTTTCCACTCATCGTGGGTGTCATGCTGTGATGCTTGAATCAACAGAGACCCACACTTGGAGTCTTCTGAGAAATAAAGAACTGTCCCTCTGTACCAGATGTTTGGCTCTTTTCTTGTCTATATATCTGTGTTTTTCAACTAAAGTGCTACATTTATTACTAATGAAATTGTGTTAATTGTGTTTCCAGGAGTACATATCCATACCCATGAATTTGTGCTTTAGAGCATGGTGTCTGTGTGTGTGTGTGTGTGTGTGTGTGTGTGCAGTGTTATCTTTTGGGTCTTTCCTTTTTTTTTTTTTTTCCCTGAGACAGAGTCTCGCTTTATAGTTCAGGCTGGCCCTGAGCTCACTATGCAGCCCAGGCAAGCCCAGAACTCAGCAATCCTCCTGCCTCTGCCTCTCGAGTGCTGGGATCACAGGCGTGAGCCACCACGCCCGGCACTGTGGCATGTGGTATTGATTGCTGGTGGGTGTGAGTCTCCATGCCCAGCATTGTATGTGGTTACCGGGTTCGAACTCAGGTCCTTGCACTTGCGAGGCAGGCGCTGGAACCACTGAGCTAAATCTCTGGCTTGGTCTTTCCCTTTTAACACTTCTGCTGGAAGCAACTATGCTTTATTGAAACAAGTCTCATCCTAAAACTAGCGCAGAACTCCCGACACAGTGATGTGCGCCTATGATCCCACCAGGAGGACGAGCCAAGAGGATCTCTGAGACTTCACGGCAACGTGAACCGCAGATTGAGAACCTGTCAAAAAAGAGAGAAAGAACTAACTCTGTACAGTACAGCTGTCCTCATCTAGGAATGTAGAGTATTGATGACTTCATTGACAGCTGTGTGTCTATGGCACAGTTCTGAGGTCCTTACTGTTCCATTTGAGTCACAGAAGAGGTCACCCAAGTTCACTAGCCCTTTGCAAAGATGAGGGACTGAAGCTCGTCAGTGACCCCGGTGTACTCTGAGCAGTCCGACCGAGGTCGTAGCTTCTGACCTCCGGCTCACTGCCAATACTCTAGGCCGGCTCCACGTGATAGCGTTTTTGGGTAAATGATTCTGATGTTGAGTGAGTTTGAAAAAAATCTGAAAGCAATTTCAAGTTACGACTTGGAAGGATATTTTCTAAATCATGTATGTGAGCTGATAGATTTATTGTATTAGACATTTGTTCCATTCTGTTTTGTTTTCTCCTAGTTTTACTCAAATACCTTTGGCCACAGAATAGCAATTCTGAGTCTAGACAACCGTCTGCATGTCCAAAAAAAATGAAATTAGAGAATACAAGAAAGCCAAAGGAGGATCTAGTCATGTTCTGTATGGTAGCAACATCCTAAGTGATATTCACATAGTTCAGTTCCTTCCCAAAAAACACAAAATGACTGAATAAAACCTACAGACTGGAACTGATAAGAAATAAAAAGGATTAATAAATGCACCAATAATGTATCAGCAACTGTGTGTGTTAAGTTGGATGTACCCTATTTAATGTTCTTCAAGTCTGAGTTTTCTGTGATTTAAGCCAAAGATAGTATTATATATCTCAAAGAACTGTCAAGACAAGTTTTCCCTGAGGTACCCCTATCTTTTGTGTGAGGTTTTTTTTTTTATCAGTAGTGTACTAGACATATAGATTCCTTCTATTCGAAAATCTTTTCAGCTATTGATATTCATGACACATTGTTCCAAGGAAGAAGATAGAGAAGGATGTAAAAACTGACCAGACTCAAAATAAATTTATTTTATGTATTCTATAGCAACTCAAGATAAGGCAAGATCTCAAAGTAATGGCCTCTTCATTATAATTTTCTTCACTTACACATTTGGTTGGGGAAACTGTTCATATTACAAAAAGTAATTGTGATTCAGAAAGCAGTGGAAGACAAGCCATTGTACCTCTTCCAGCAACTCACAGTGGGCCATTCATCATGATGATTAGAAGTTCCAGATACTTTCAGAAACTATAACACTTGTCTGAGACTTCATCCAGAATGTGAGTTCATTTTACCATCTCAAACCACTAAATGCCACCGAATAAAAGGAAACATTATGTCCAACTATAGCATAAAAAGCCAGAAAAAATGATAAATGTTTCCATAGTTACAGCTTTGAAAGAAACAGAACATGCTGAGATGTAAATCAGCACAAAAGTGGCAGATGGGTCCTTTGGGCATCTTCCATTCTTTCCTCTAAAAACAAAGACTATTACAAACTACTGTTATGTCATCACAACACCATTTGCTTTCCCTGAGGATTCAGGAAAGTGTATATAAGGTAGACACACAAGGCGAAGGTAAACATACACCAGCAAAAATCATGTGACCAGACATAGTGGCTCATGCCTGTAACCCCGGCACTCAGGAGGCAGAGACAGAAGGATTGCTGAGTTCGAGGTTTGCCTGGGCTACATAGTGAGCTCAGAGCCAGCCTGAACTACAAAGTGAGACCCTGTCTCAAAACAAAACAAAACAAAAAAGAATGTGGGTTTCAACTAAATTTTCAAATCTAAAAGACAGAATCCAAAGTCTCCTTCAAACAAAGCAAAAGGAAATGAGTGAAGCAGACCCAGAAATTCCCAAACCAGGACCAGCTTTCAGTGAACTCAGGCAAACAAAGTGTCTCTTCCCAGGGTCACATATCAATGTGTTTCACTGGAGTTGATGACATGAAAGGAAAAGATTGAAACATAAAATTTGTATGTGTTTATGGAGAATTGTGATGTTTTGATATATTTATATGTTATGTAATGTTTAATTAAGAGTAAGTATATTACCTACTAAGATTTTAAAATTGCAAGTACAGACACCACAATATTTGGTAAAACAAAAAGAAAGATATAAAGTAGTCACATACAAGGAGTAAAACCAAGTTTTCTGTAATGTTGTACATTTTAGACAAGGGCCTCAAAGATTTCCTTCAGTGTTCAACAAAAGTCACTAAAGGGTACCACCATAATAAGAATTTTAAAACAATAAAACATATTCAAAAAGGAAGTAGCAAAATTATTTGATAATCAATTATATAAACAGCATATAAAATACATATCCTGAATCTATAAAATAAAATATTGAACACATGTTGCTATCTAAAGAAATTATTAAGAATTTTGAAAAGAATTTAAAAAATCACATTGGAAAGACAGATGTACACCCTGTTCATACCAGCTCAGTTCGTGAGAGCTCAATCTTGGAAACAACCCAAATGCCCACCAACTGGAGAGTGGATAAAGAAGATGTGGTTTTTTTATAAAATGGAGTATTGCTCTGCCATAAAGAATGACAAGATCAAGCCATTTAGGTGCAAATGGAGACACCTGGAGGATATACTAATAAGTGAAATCAATAGATCACAGATAGGCAAATTCCGGGTCTTCTCTTTGACATGAACACCTGTACATGCAAATAAGCTCTAGAAAGTATGACAGCTTTTATAGAGTGGGAAATTTCCATAGGAAATTTAGTGTGGGAATGCAATGAGGGGAAGGAATAAATATGATACAGAAAGAAAATAAAAGAGTATCTATAAAGGGGGTAGGGAGGTAGGGTGGGTAGGGATAGAGGTAAAAATAAGAATTAACTTGTGTCATATGCTGGTACAAATTCCCCAATGTTATACGTGATTGTGAGATGTATATAAATTGTATCAATAAAGAACCCAATTTTAAAAAATTATATTTTCCCATGTTTACAGAAGAATGACAAATTTCATTCATTTATGTACAAATGGATACACCTTGAGGACACATTAATAAGTGAAATAAATAGATCGCAGATATGTAAATACTGTGTCTTTTCTCTGTAGATGTAAATGAGTTCTAGAATGTATGATAGATTTTGTAAAATAGGAAATATTCAAAGGGAATGTGGTGGGGGAATGTAATGAGGGGAAATAATAAATATGATTTGGAAAGAAAAAGAAATAGCATGTATATAAGAAGTAGGGGATTGTGGGTGGGTAGGAATATGGGTAAAAATGAGAATTAACTTGTGTCATATACTGGTACAAATTCCCCAATGTTATACGTGATTTTGAGATGTATATAAATTGTACCAATAAAGAATTCAATTAAAGAAAAAAAAGAATTTTTATAAATTCAAACAGAACTTTTAGATGTATGAGATGTAGAAACTAACAATTTATATGTGTGTGTGTGTTTTTGTGTGTGTGTGTGTATGCTTATATATTAAAAGACAGATTAAGAAGATAGTTTCAAAACCCTTGAAGAACTTTTGAAGACCTAGAACAGGTTTGAGAAAACTCCTGAGAAAAAAGCCTGGGTAGATGGTGCACTGGCCTATGTGAAAGGGACCCTGGAAGCCATGAAAACACAGGAAGGCCCACTCAACAACAGAGAGAGGAGGTGTAACACTTCAGAGACTATGGTGTAACACTTTATAAAATGCGTGGAAGATAAAAAGCCTAATTGATGTTGATATATTAATAAAGAAATAATAAAGAAAATATCACATCTAGATAGGTAACAAAATTTGCTTTAGAAACTGATTGGTGAAAAAAAAAATACACTGATTGGTGAGAACACAAGGCACTCCTGTGCTGGACACCATAAGGGTCCGAGATCTGTGCAAAAGAGGTAACTGAGGGCAGAGAGCCATTGCTGAGGTCAGAAACCTGCCACAGCGGTGAGCAGTAAAGAAGGGGCCTCCCTGAGCCTTCTTGTTGTTGACAACTGAAGCCCATGGTGAGATCAAAGACAAAGAAGACTATAGCAACTGGATAGTTTTTGGGACTTCACCTCCTACTGAACAGGACCTGCTGTCGGAGAAGAGCAACTCAAACCCACGGTGGAACCTCAGCAGGTCGGGCCTGGCAACTGAAATCAGACTGCTCCTCCCTGTACTGTATCTGGTTCATTGAGATCAATGGACTGGGCTTTGCATGTTCCTCTCCAGTTGGATAACCAGGAAAAGCCAAACCCCTTCTGGAAGGGAAGCCTTTTACTTTTTATTATTTATTTATGTATTTATTTGTTTGGTTGTTTGTTTTGAGATGGGGCTCTTGCTTTGTAGTTCAGGCTGGCCCTCAGCTCGCTATGTAGCCCAGGTAAGCCTTGAACTCAGCAATCCTCCTGCCTCTGCCTCCTGAGTGCTGGGATGACAGGTGTGGTCCACCAAGCCTGGCACTGCGGTATGTGGCGCTGACTGCTGGTGGGTATGAGTCACCATGACCAGTATTGTTGTGTGTGGTTACTGGGGATTGAACCAGGGACCCTGTGCTTGCTAGGCAGGTGCCAGAACTAAAACTGAGCTAAATCTCCAGACCCCTTTTATATTTTTCTTTTCTTTTCTTCTTCATTTCTCTCCCTTCTTGTTTCTGTTTCTATCTAGTTTTCCTGTTGCTATTAATCTCTTCTGTTCTTGTTTTATCTCTTTCCTCCTGTCTATTGCTCCTGCTACCGCCGCTTTCCTGAAGGTTTTGTGCTCCTCTTGTGTCCACTAGCCCCATTTCCAACATCTCTTCCTATCTTGCTGTTCCTCCCAGTGACTTCTAAGTCTTCTTTCCAGAGGATAAAACTTGTACTGAAGTGTTTATTATCCAGAAATATATTTCAGGTTGGTCCTTGATTTTGATAATATAACCACAAATCTAGTTCATGCAGTTAAAGGCATCAAAAGAATAGCTACCACAATTTGTTATTTGCTAAGCTATATCTGATGCTACTACTTTGCTGAATGTATTATTTTGGCCAAGATGACCTGATTTTTCTAGTCAGTCATTTTTCTTGCTGCGCCAAGACTGACATTGCTTAAAGGCCATTGGAAACCCAAAGCCCAAAGGTGAACTACTCCAGGAAGACACTCCAAGAAGTGGACAATAAAGATTCTGACAGTAAGAAAATTATAAGCTAACCAAACCCAGGACTTTAACAATAATAAAAAATAGAAATAAGAAGACACAAACTCAAACTTCCAAATCACCAAAGGAAAATCAAGGAGTGAGAAGGAACAATTTGGAACTCAACTACCTGGATTTCCTGAACTGAAAACAAACAAAAAAAAGGATCTGGAAAAAAATGACATCTAGATTAACCTCTCAGATAACAGAGATAATGACCATGGTGAAAAGTGATTAACAACTTAAGAGAAGACCCAGATTTAAAAAATAGAAGAACTCAGAAAAATAATGGAGTCCCAGTATAGGAAACAAACGGAATCAACTAACAGATATAAGTGGAAATCCAGCAGATTAACAACTTCATTGAAAGTTTATGCAGTACAACAAACCATATGAGGACAGAATCTCAGACACAGAAGACAGGATTACAGTTAGTGACCAGAACAGGAAAGATTTTTCTTTAAAAAAAAAAAAAGCAAAGGGACCATGAGAAATAAGTTATCAGCTGCTAGATGATGCAAAGAAGAAAAACAAGACTAATGAGAGTCAATGAAGAAAGAGGAAATAGTGCAAACGACATTGAAAAACCATGCACAGAAGTAGCATCAGAAAACTTGTCAATCAGAAGAAAAGAATTTGACATATAGATAAGTGAGGCATGTGGACTCCAACTAGCTGTGCTTAAAAAATTCCAGACCTAGACATATAATTATTGTGAAGATTTCAAAACCAAACAGAAAAATGAAATATTAAAAGTAGTAAGGGAAAAGAAATAAATCACACACACACAAAAAATACACATCAGAATCACAGCAGACTTTTCAACACAAATCCCCAATTCAAGGAGAACGTGGGGTGAAATATTTCAAAGCCTAAAAGAAAACAATTTCCAACCCAGATGTATGTATCCTGCAAAACTATGTTTAAAATCAATGGGCAAATAAGTACTTCCATTACAAGGAGACACTTCATGAGTTCTAAACGAGCCCTCCAAAACATATCCTAGAAAATGACAGTGAGGGACACAACTGCAGGAGGTCCAGCAGAATAAACCCATCAAGTAAGACTAGAAGGTAAATGGAAAGTAGGGGAATAAAAAATAAGAGGGGAAATACCAAGAAAATATTATGACAACAAGGAAAAGCAATATATACCAATTATAGCCATTAATGTCAATGGCATCAATTCATCAATTAAAAGAAATAGATGGGCAGAATGCATTAAAAAGAATAATGGAACAGTATGCTACACAAAAGAAACACACAGTTTGAACAGAAATTCATATACTCAAAGTAAAAGGGTGGAAAAATTCTTCATGCAAAAGGAATCCACACTATTTCTCACACTCTTTGATGAAATTGAAAGGGAAGCATCACTCCCAAATTCATTCTGGGAAGTAAGCATTACCTTGATTTCAAAAACAGACAAAGAACAAACCAAAAAAGAGTACTACAGGCGAATCTCCTTAATGAACATAGATGCAAAAATCCTCACTAAGATACAGGCGAACAGAATAAAGAGGGCCATCAAGAAAATCATACACCCTGACCAAGTTGGATTCATCCCAGGGATGCAAGAATGTTTCAACATATGTAAATCAATAAATGTAATACCCTATATTAACAGGCTCAAGGACAAAAACCATATGATCATCTCAACAGATGCTGAAAAGTGTTTTAGAAGATCCAACACTCATTCATGATTTTTAAAAACCTATAGAAAGTTGGGCTAGATGGTCTATATCACAACCTGATAAAAGCCATAGACAAAAAAAGAAAAGCAAACATCATATTAAATGATAAAAAACTTAAAACTTTCACGCTAAAGGTAAAAATGGTAATTAATTCATGTCATATACTGGTACAAATTTCCAATGTTGAATGTATAACAATCACATTCAACATTGGGAATCACACTCAACATTGGGAATTTGTACAAGTATATGACTATGTATAGTCTCTGCCTAAGCCAATGTCTCCAGGAGTTCTACCGAACCTGTTTTGCAGCAAGTTTATTGTTTCTGTTTTAATGTTTAAGTCTCTAAAGTCTCTAATCCATTGTAATTTTGGTTGATTACATGGTGAAAGAGATAGGTCTATCTTTAGCTTTTGGCGGGTTAAAGCCCAGTTTTTCCAGCACCATTTGTTAAAGAGGCTATCTTTCCTTCATTGAGGATGTTTGGCTTCTTTGTCAAAGATAAGGTAAGCTTAGTGTACCTGGAGTTGTTTCTGTATCTTCTAATCTATTCCACTGGTCTTCAGGTCTATTACTTTGGGAGTACCATGGTGTTTTTATCACAATGGCTATATAGTTCAGTTTAAATTCAGGAATGTAATAATCCCTGCCATGTCCTGGTTGCTTAGAATTTATGGAAAAATAAACCTCTTTAGCATGAGAACTAGCAGAAAGAGTCAACAAATGGGATCTCATTCTACTAAAAAGCTTCTGCACAGCAAAAGAAACTACTGGCACAACTGAAAGACAGTCAACAACATGGGAAAAAATCTTTACTAGCTCTTTCTCAGACAAAGAGCTACTATCTTGAATATATAAAGAATTTAAACAAAGCTGTCCCCCAAATTTAAAGACCCAATTCAAAAATGAGCATCTGAAATGAACAGACACTTCTCAGAGACAGAAGTAAAAGCAGCCAAGAAGCATATGAAGAAATGTTCAATATCACTGGTCATTTGAGAGATGCAGATGAAAACAACACAGAGATTTTATCTTACTCCACAAAGAATGGCTGTTATTACAAAATTAACCAGCAATAAAAGCTGGTGAAGCTGCAAGGAGAAAAGAACCCTTCTCCACTGTTGGTGGGATTGTAGACTTGTGCAACCATTGTGGAGATCAGTGTGGAGATTCCTCAGAAAATGAGGATTAGAGGTCCTATATGACCCTGCTATTTCCCTCCTAGGAATATACTTGAAGGAGTTAAAAGAAGCATACTCTAAAGACAGTTGTGCATCCATGTTCATAGTAGCTCAGTTTGTGTTAGCCCAGTACTGGAAACATCACAGATGCCCACCAACTGGAGACTGGATAAAGAAGATGTGGTTTTTTTTTATAAAATGGAGTATTACTCTGCCATAAAGAATGGCAAGTTTCACTCATTTATGTGCAAATGGACACACCTGGCAGACACAATAATAAGTGAAATAAATAGATCACGGATATGTAAATACCGTATCTTTTCTCTGGTATGAGAACTGGTAGATGTAAATGAGTTCTAGAATGTATGATAGATTTTGTGAAATAGGAAATATTCAAAGGGAATGTTGTAGGGGAAAGTGATGATGGAAAGGAATAAATATGATTTGAAAAGAAAAAGAAAGTCCATGTATATAGGGGTGTAGGATTGTGGGGTGTGTAGAATTAATTTGTGTCATATACTGGTAGAAATATATATACATACATATATATATATATATAATGTACCAATAAAGAATTCAATAAAAGAATAAAATAAAATAAAAAAGAGAAAGATGTTCACTATTATTACCACTCTTTTTTAAATTAATTGAATTCTTTATTGGTACAATTTATATACATCTCACAATCACACATAACATTGAGGAATTTGTACCAATATATGACACAAGTTAATTCTCATTTTCACCCATATCCCCACCCACTCACACCTCCCCAACCCCTATATATATGCTCTTTCATTCTCTTTCAGAATTATATTTATTCCTTCCCCTCATTACATTCCCACACCAAATTTCCTTTGGAGATTTCCCATTCTACAAAAACTGTCATATTTTCTAGAGCTCATTTGCATCTACAGGTGCTCGTATCAAAAAGAAGATCGGGTGTTTGCCTATCTGTGATCTATTTATTTCACTTATTAGTGTGTCCTCCAAGTGTATCCATTCGCACATAAATGAATCAATCTTGTCATTCTTTATGGCAGAATAATACTCCATTTTATTTTTTTTAAAAACCCACATCTTTATCCACTCTCCAGTTGGTGGACATTTGGGTTGTTTCCAAGATTGAGCTATCACAAACTGAGCTGCTATGAACCACTCTTTTTAAATATAGCTCTGGAAAAATTAGCAATAGCCATCAGACAATGAATAAATAAATACATTGAATAAAGATAGAAAAGAAGTTAAACTGTCCTTGATTTCAGATAACATGAAACTCAATATAGAAGGCCCCAAGAACTCCAACAAAAGACTTTTTAGATTTAATAACCAGATTCAGTACAGTAGCTAGATACAAGGTCAGACTCAAAAATCAGTTTCTTTCTAGTGCTGGGCATGGTGGCTCATGCCTGTAATACCAGCACTCAGGAGGCAGAGACAGGAGGATTGCTGAGATCAAACCCTGCCTAAGCTATGTAGTTCACTCAGAGCCAGCCTGACTACAAAGCGAGACCCTGTCTCAAAAAAAAAAAATCAGTTTCTTTCAGCACCATATTCACTGAGAACTAAAAAGGTGAAATAGTCCCTTTCACCATAGTATCTACTATATTTAAATAATTAGGAATCAGTCTAATAAAAGAAATAAAAGGTCTCTTCTCTGAAAAATTACAGCACACTGAAAAAGATATTGTAAAAGATGGGCTACATAGTGAGCTCAGAGCCAGCCTGAACTACAAAGCAAGACCCTGTCTCAAAAAAAAAAAAAAAGATATTGTAAAAGATATCAGAAATGGAAAGACACCCCTTGCTCCTGGGTAGGAAGAACCAATTTATTGAAAAAGGCCATAATGCTATATGGATTCAACACAATCCTGATTGAAGTTCCACTAGTCTATTTCACAGAACTGGAGAAAACAAAACAAAATTTTATCTGCAGCCAGAAGAAACCTAGAATAGCAAAAGCAATTCTGGGCAACAAAGACAAGGCAGGGAATATTACAATCCCTAATTTATAACTGTACTACAAAAAAAGGAATCTGGTGAAACCACCATGGGAATCAGTATGGATATTTCTCAAAAATCTGGGATTAAAGGTCTCATTACATCCAGCTCTTCCTTTGGTGAGTATCTTCCCAAAAGAACTGAAGGCGTCACACCACAGCAACATATACACATTCGTTTTTAGAGCACCACAGTTTGCTAGTTCTTGGAAACAGCCAAACACCCATCAGCTGGTGACTGGATAACAATGTGTCTCTTTTCTTTTATTTTTTTAAATCCTAAAATGGAGTACTACTCAGTCGTAAAGAATGATACACTTGAGGCTTTTATAACTAAGTGGATGCACACTCAGGCTATACTGAAGTGAAATAAATAGGTCACACATATAAAACACTGAATTATTTCTTTGATGAGAGAATCTGAAAGTGTAAATGAGAAACAATCTATAATATATATTATGAAATAGGAAGAAAATGTTCAAGGGACAATGGGAACTAAGGAGGGGATCTGGGGGAAATGAAAGAAGGAAAAGAAAAAACTTGAGAAATGAAGGGAAAAAGGAAGAAAATCTTTGTTAATAGTGGAGGAGCTGGAAGGTTTGAATGGAGCACAAGGGAATGGCAGAAAACTAAGAAGCAGGAGAAGTCATACACAGCACAAGACTCCAGTGATGAATGTCACCATATTATATACCTAAAATGTATGAATTTTTAATGATCAAAAACTGTAAGCAAATCAGAATTATTCCACCAACTTCTCAGCAGCAACGAGAGTCAGAATGAAAGGATTAATATTTCCAGAGTACTAAAGGAAAATTGTTGTTAACTAGAAGTGTGTACACAATGAAATTTTATTTTGCAGCAAAGTTAAAATTAAGATAAATGAATAACATTCACCCCAAATCAACATCTATTAAAAGGACTTATTGTTTTTGTACATTTGTATAGATAATAATTATGATCTTGTGTGAACCTGGCACATGTACATGACTCCTCCCAGTTCTCCTTTCTTATCACTCCCCTTCTCCCTTCATCTCTTGAACCTCTTCTCACTTGAGTATGATCTATCATCTTATTTCATATTTTCTTTCATTTTGCTCTTGAGTTTTACTCTGGGTTTCTCATAAGAGAAACAATGGGATATTTAGGCATACACATTTGCTTTATTTCACTTAGCATTATGGCCTCAAGGTACAATA
>PVIC010046316.1:0-14278 GCA_004025085.1 Thryonomys swinderianus
AGGGGAAGGAATAAATATGATCTGGAAAAAAATAAAAGAGTATGCATATAGGGGGTGGAGAGGGTGTGGGTGGGTAAGGATGTGGTAAAGATGAGAATTGACCTGTGTCACATATTGGTACATATTCCCCAATGTTGTGTGTGATTGTGAGCTGTGTATATAATGTACATAACTGTGTATATAACCAATAAAGAATTCAATTTAAAAAAAGTTGTGGTAGAATCTATCAGAGCTCAACAAAAAAATTTTTAAATTTTTAAGCTAAATTTGTCCTCCAAGGTAGAGTCCACCAGACTCTATCTTCCTGTAGTTAAAACTAGAAAGGCTTATGAAAAATAACAGATGACAAATAACAGACTTACTGATAGACCCCATCAGTAGAGGGATAAAAAAGCCAGAAAGTTAAAATTGCTATTTTAGTTCCTTAAGAACAATTTCTAAATTGCCTTTTTATTCTAATGTTTTGATTATACAGGCTCTAATTTCTTTAAAAAATTGTTTATTCTACCTAGAAGCTGCGAAACCAATATAGATAGAATCAACAAGAAATATACTAGATTCCTTTTACCGAAAGCCACTAGATTAACATTGTAAAAGGAGTTCATAACTGCTAACCTGCAACATGACTTCCGTTTGAGGTTCATTACATTAGTTCTTTGAAGAGGGTCCCTGATTGTGGTCTCCCCTACATATACCCTTCTCATCTTGATAGAAATTTAGCCCCCTCACCCCTAGCTGCAGCTAGGGATACTTCTTCAGAGAAGGGGATATTATAGACAATAAGCTAGTTAGAAAATATTATAAGATAGTCAGGCAAGACCAGCCCTCAGCACAAAAGACAATAGAGACCTATTTACAAAAAGGTCAGAACTCTAAAAGGAACTGCTACACCCATGTATTTCCTCTAGGAATAAATAGCAGTGATTGATATTCTAAATAGGCATCATTAACCTTGGATGATGACTATACTTCCTTAGCCTACTCTCTCTGAGAAATCCTTATTTATTCCATGTACAATTACTACATGGCCAACTCCTCCATTTGATACCCATTTAATTAGTATTAACTAAATGACTGTATTTTTTTTCAGTTTTTTGAGACAAGGTCTCCCTTTGTAGTTCAAGCTGTCCCTGAGCTCACTATGTAGCCCAGGCAAGCCTCAAACTCAGCAATCTTCCTGCCTCTGCCTCCTGAGTGTTGAGATTACAGGCATGAGCCATCATACCCAGCACTGTGGTATGCGGTACTGATTGCTGTTATTACAGGCATGAGCCACTATGTCCAGTGATATGTGGTACCAGGATCAAATCTGGGACCTTGTGATTGCAAGGCAGATGTCAGAACCACTGAGCTAAATCTGCAGCCAATGTTCTTGTTAAAATCTTGTTGGTTAATCATAGTTTTGTCTTACCTTGTGATTTCCTATTGGATCAGTATTACTGTAAGAACTATACTTTAAATCTTATTAGTTATAGTTTTGTCCCATCTTGTACGGATCTCACCTCATGCCTTTGCTCAATAAAATACATTATGGAGTGGGTGAGCAACCTACTTTCCATTCCTCTTCTGTCTCTGTTAGATAGACGCTTTCTCCTAAAACATTCTTCCTACTCTGAAGAAAATGAGCTTATGAACAAAGATGAAGAAGATTCAGCAGCTGTGGGAGAGGAGGAAGAAGGAAGAAGAAGGGAGATAGAGAAGGTGAAATAGAAGAAGAGAGGCAAATGTTGAAAAGGGGGGGAAAAAAACCCAAGAAATCTCTACTGCTCCAAAGTGGAGTTTTCAATACTACCTTAAGCACTAGAAAATAATGCAACATTACGAATGATTTAAAATACTTCAGTTAGAATAAGGGTCAAACAAAATTATTAAAACAGAAAGGAGTTCCAATGGAATGAAATACAAGTACTCTTTAGACACTTGTAGACAAACCATTTTTATCCTTCACAGTGTCAGGTTTAGGGGAATAAATGTTGGAAATAGAAAAAAAAAGATTGATATGTTTGGGAATAAATGAAGAAGTTATTTAAATATCAGCATAAAAAGGAAACCAAGACTCCTCCTTTTACTAATTCAGGCTAGACAATTTAGAGAACATGTAGAAAAACTAGAAAGTGTTGGAAAAAAATTCTGTTTGAAACATTAAGAATTAGCAAAGCAACCAAGAAACATCAAGTAAAAATTTCTGTAAGAAGAAAGAGAGGTAAACTTTTAATCATAGGAACATCTGTGGACTGAAGAAGCATGATGAGGAAGAGCTGCAATAGATGCAAATTGTCTGACATTAAGTATTGGCATAAGTAGACAGACCTTAGTGAGCTACTTGCGAGTAATATTAAGGGTAAAACCTAAATGACCTGTCCTAGTATGGACTGATGCCTCACTTTTAATCTTATAAATTCTGTATTGGATTAAGGTATTTTGGAGATACTACTCTAGTTTCTTGTTATGAGAAAATATCCTGAGGAAAGATAATGTCATTCTATAATGCAAGTACCCACGTGAATTTTCACATAAAATGTGTAACAATCAAATATAACCAGAAGTGCAAGTATATAATTAAAATTAAAGAGGAACAATGTATAAAAGAAAAAAACCACAAAATCCAATTAGTAGAATTATCAGGTTCAAACTTTACAACAAAAAGGTTTAATATGTAGAAGGAGGTGAAATGCAAGCTTGAAGTTTATTCAGACTGAGATATATGAAAATAAATTGAAGCTCTAGATGTGAACAATCAATACGTGAAATTAAATTCAATAAATATGTTTTAAAGAATATTTTATTTCGCTAATTTTTTGTGCTAGTCTTTAAATTCCTTTACTTTAGAACTCTAATTGAATGTATATTAGATCTTTCTTTTGTATCATTATATCTATTGTCATCTTTTTATATTTTTAAACTCTACCTCCTAGTTGTTCAAGTTTCAATATTTTGCTTAGATTTATGTTCTAGTTTACTCATTCTCTCTTCATCTATGTCTAAATGCTTTAATGTTTTCAATATTCTTTCTCTTTTGGAAAGTCGATGATGCTAGAAGGAATGACAAATGTGTGGGTAAACATGAAAGTAAATCTAAATAAGTATTTATTGTATGAAATACTAATATCTAAGATAATGTCTAGGGAAACCACAGACATTTATAGTAAGAAAGGCTTGAATATAGCAGGAGAAAGGAGAGTGTTAAATGTTTTAAGGCCTTTACATTTTTCAGGAATAGGCAAAGTTATTAATTCATAAGAGATTTTCGGTATATTGCAGATATATCCTGTAGTTTCTAACACTGAAAGAGTAGTATTTAGAAAATGGAGAGAAATGGAATACTAAATAAATAGAGAAATAATCTAAATAATATCAGTAATTTACCTGAAGAAAAGAGATAATATATCAAAACAAGAAAAACAGAAAAGTCGCTCTACACAAGATAAGCACATAATAAAGAGACATACTATTATAAGGTAATATATTTTTCTGGAGTTAAATAGGGTAGAACTAACATAGAGAACTCTTTTATCTCTTTTCCTCTGTATTAAAAAATGGAATACAAGTTACTTAGAGTACAAAGATGGTCAATATCTGTACAGATTGATGTTCTCATAGAAGGACTCAATGTTTATGTTTCTTGGGTCAAGGAGGCTCATATGAGAAGATCCACAATTTATAGCTTCTATTCCACTAACTCATTCTGTTTCAGATTGAGATCAAGAGTACCCTGGTCTCTAAGGTTTCCAGAGTCCTCTTGTGTCTTGTTATTTCAACAGGGTCATCACCTAAAGTACTTGTCATCTCTTCTGCATTCATTTGATGTTTGGAGATAATGCTATCTACCACTAAGAAGAAGTCAAAGATAACATTCTTAACATTTTTACCTTTATCTCTTTTGTTATCATTTTTGACCAAAGTGAAAGTTGTACTTTTAAAAAAGGCTGTATTTTTCATTTGAAACTTGCATTAATATAATTGTAGATTCACACATAACTGTAAGAAATGATATTGAGATAGCACCTACCCATTACCCATTTTTCTCCTAATTAGAATATCCTGCCAAACTGTAGTACAGTCTCATAACCATAATATGGACATTGGTACAATCCATCAATCTTGTTTCAGGTATCTTAGTTTTCATGCACTTGTATTTAATGCTACACAATTATTTATTTATACCATCAGTTTTTTCTTTCTTCATTATTTACCCCTAAACTGCATTACTCTTTGAATATTTACTATTTCACTATATCAATCATGCATTCTAGAACATATTTATAACTTCAATTTCTCATATCAGAGAAAATATATATTTACACATCTGTGACCTACTTTATTTATTTATTTATTTATTCCTTTTTTGAGACAGGGTCTCGCTTTGTAGTTCAGGCTGGCTCTGAGCTCACCATGTAGCCCAGGCAAGCCTGGAACTCAGCAATCCTCCTGTCTCTGCCTCCCGATGCTGGGATTACAGGTGTGAGCCACCACGCCTGGCACTGTGGTATGTGGTATTGATTGCTGGTGGGCATGAGTCACCAGGCTCAGCATTCTATGTGGTTTCCGGGATCAAACCCAGTACCTTGCGCTTGCGAGGCAGGCACCGGAACCACTGAGCTAATCCTCTGGCCCTCCAGTGGCTTTTTAATAAGCAACAATGTAGTTAATTTAAGCAACTATTGATCTGTGTACCATGTCTTAAATTTTATTTCAAAATGCTCTGTAAATGGAGGTAACATTTGGGGATTGGATTTGTCTTCTTTTAACAGTTTCATAGATATTCCTGTAAGTTTTTGTGTGTATCAGTATTGTATTTCATGAACAATTGTCCACGGTGTACATATGTCATAGTTTTTTTTTTTTTAACCAACTATCCATTGATTGATATTGGCTATTTCCACTGGTTGCTTGTTATGAATAAAGTTAGCATAAATAGTCATACACAGGTTGAATTTCAAAATGCTTTCATTTTTCTGGGATAAATGCTCAAGTAGGTACTTGCTGGGTCATATAGCAATTGCATGTTTAACTTCATAAGAAATTGCTTATCTCTTTTCTAGAATGCCTAGACTATTTTATGCTACTACTAGCAGTGCATGAATAACCCTGCTTCTCCACATCTTTCCCTAATTTTTATGTTGACACTTTTTATGTTAGCTGTTCAATAGGTGTGTTGGAACATCTCATTACTGACAGCTGGATCATCTTTTCATGGATTTATTTACCACCCCTTGTATTCTCTAATGATATGTTATTTCACCTATTATCAATTTTCTAATTAGATTTTTTTAGTATTGAGTTTTTTGAGAATTATTTATATATTCTATATATATTCTTTGTTGAATATATGATTGTAAACATTTTCTCCAATATTCTGCTTATCTTTTATTTGTTTGGGCTTTTGAAGAATGTTTTAATTTTAATGAGGTTCAATATATCAAGTTTTCCTTTTACCAATTTTGCTTTTGTTGTCAAGATCAACAACTCTTTTCTAGTTTAAGATCCTGAAGATGTTTTCCCATGTTTTACTTTTTAAAGTTTTATAAGTAACATTTACATTTATAATTCGTTTTTAAATTCTTTATTGGTACAATTTATATATATCTCACAATCACACATAACATCGGGGAATTTGTACCAATATACAACACAAGTTAATTCTCATTTTTACCCATATCCCTACCCACCCACACCTCTCCACTCCCTATATACATGCTCTTTTATTTTCTATCAGAATCATATTTATTCCTTCCCCTCATTACATTCCCACACCAAGTTTCTTTTGGAAACTTCCCATTCTACAAAAACTGTCATGCTTTCTAGAGCTCTTTTGCATCTACAGGTGCTCATGCATTTGTTATTCATTTTGAATCAATTTTTACAGCAGAACTGTTCTTATTCATTTAATGTATCTTTGAATACATTCAATTAAAAATATGTCAGTGTGTATCTTTGACTTTTGAGTATAAAATGATCATATGAATATAAATTAAAAGAAAAGCAATAACAATGAGATCACATGTTTTACACTTAAGTATTTCTATGATTTTGTTTTTGCTGTGGCCAGTTGCCAGATATCGAAATACATGCTACTTAAGTATTTACTACTTTCTTTTTATGGTTTAGATCTCGGAGATATTCCTCAAAAGGCTGTGAGTTTGGAAGGTGAATGGATCACGGGACCACTATACTCTACAGTAGGTTACTCTGCTGATGAGTTCATTGCTAATTTACTGTTGTGAAGAAGAGCCTTGTTAGAGTTGCATTGTGGCTTGTGTCTAGATGTCCCCCAAAGGCCTCATGCACTCATAAGTGGGGCTTTTTAGAGCTTGCTGGATCTAGAGTGTGTGAAATTAGGATTAAGAGTATGTGGTGTTAAATGAATTCATTGCTTGGAATTATCATAGTTCTGGGTCTGGCTCAATAGATTCACTGAAGAAAGAAGCATTACCCTGGGTATGGGTGACACCACTCAAAAGTCTTGTAGCCTGATGGAATAAAACGGAAAAACAGACTCTGCTGTTGCTTGCTGCTTCTGGTCTTCCATGCCACCCTACTTCAGAACCTGCTGACTATGAGCTAAAACTTCTACAAAGTATAAGTTGAAATAAACTTTTCCTCCTTTAACTTGTGAATTTTAGTATTTTGCTTCAGCAATGAGAAAAGCAACCCAAATGAGGCAGGTCCCTCCAGGCATGACCTATGAGTCTCTCCCTCCCCTGGTCCTTCCATTTTCCTTTGCTTCCTGACCACCATGATATGAGCTGCTGTCCTCTGCTTAGGCCTTTCCATTTTGGATCTAGTCAACATGGACTTAACACATGAACCAAAACAAATCTCTCCTCCCTTCAGTTCTGTGCACAAGGTCTTGTGTCATGGTATGGAGGAAAGTGACTAGACATTTTTATTTTCTAAAATCTTCAGTTTCTATAAAGTTTAACTCCAAATCTCATTTGCATGAAGAAATGTTCCCTACACACCTCTTCTAAAAGGAGACATGTTCTCTAACCTCAGTGCATTCATTTGTGCACATTTACCTTGTTATGGTAATCTTTCCAACCACTGGTGTTTCGAACATTCTGTTCTTAGCAATCCTTTTCTACACTCCCTGCATCTTTAGTACATATTCTACTTTCATAAGTTGGATTAAGAGCCTTTATCTTAAGGTCCTATAGAACTGGTATTAGTACAGTTACTAATTAGAATTTATTTGTGTGATTATTTGAGTTTTGCCTTTCCCATTAGATTATAACTATGTGAGAGAGGAGCCATTTGGTTTTGGTTACTCCTGTATCCTTATTTATAGCACAATACTTGAGAAATAATGGAGGCTTACTCCATATGTATTTTTTTTGAAAAAAAAAATGAATAAATGAATTTTTAATTGTAAATATCAAAAGTTGTGATTTATAATTAAACCATAGAATTTAGGTGATAGAAATGTTTAATAATTTTTTTTTTGAGTCAGGGTCTTGCTTTGTAGTTCAGGCTGGCCCTGAGCTCACTATGTAGCCCAGGCAAGCCTCGAACTCAGCAATCCTCCTGCCTCTGCCTCCTGAGTGCTGGGATTACAGGCGTGAGCCACCACGCCCGGCAGAAATGTTTAATAATTGATTTCCATAAGAGAGTTGAATATTCACTTTATCTATTAAAATATATAATACATAAATATTATATATTTATATAAACATTTATATATATAAATATTGGGGATATTATATTTATATTAAATATAAATATTTTGGTGCTACTGGAGATCAAACTTGGGCCCTTGTGTTTCCAAAATAGGTGTGGTACCACTTGAGCTAAATCCCAGCCCTCAAAAATAATATTTAAGAGAACAACAAAATTTACCCAAGTCACTTCTACTAGGACAAAGGATAAAGTTGTACATAAAAATATCCTATGTACTCATGTTATCAGCGTTACATAGCTATAGTAATGTAAGCAGTCAGAGTAATTACTCATATAACTTAATTCCTTTTGATTGAAGAGTCATTGCCAACCATGACTTCTATTATGTTCCTTAAAGAATAAAATAAATGCATTAAGAAATATAGGAATAGCAAGGTAAAGGAGGCTATTAGTGGCTGGATTTCTATCACAGCACTTTATAAAGACTGCATAAAATTTTGCTGGCCTATTTATGAGTTAAAAATACACATTATTTTGTTTGGCCCATTTTCCTTTTTCTACTCTCCTGGGAGCCCAGCTGAACTATGGCTCATTCTTAGCTTCCTCCCGAGCTCTGTATTTTCCATCCACTCAGTCTGGGTGGGAGGGAAAGTCATTCTGCCATTGTCAGCTGCTCTGGAGCACGTGGCTCTCTCTCTTGAGCGGGGAGGCAAAAAGCCCACATGGAGGACTTTCCATTCTTAGCTAAACCTGGTTACTTTGGCCTGAGGGGCTAATCGAGTGTTCTAAACACTGATTACATAAGGTGGGTCATTTCCATCACCAGGGTCTGGGGCAGAAGTGGAGGCACCACACATGGGAATGACATTTGCAGATTCAGGAAGACAATTTGCTATTGCTTAATTCCTTTCCTTTGCAAATACCAGCAGAGAACACTGAAGAAATTAGACACAGTTTGAATACTATTCAAACAGGTCACATGTGGGGGCTGAGGTGTCTCATTAAAACTCTCTGTGTTACTCTTAACATCCGTATGCTGTATATTCAAATCCACGGCACAGGCGCTGCACATCTCCTGTCTTAACATCTAATAGTCCTTGCCAGACAGAATGAAAAAGTTGATTACACACAGATTTGCCAGCATCTCTTGACAGAAAAGAGCAAAAAGAAAAATAAAAAAATCCTCACGAACAAATGAAATGTCAGTCAGAGCTCAAAGATATTAAAGCAAGATATGCTATATTATTTCTTAGATTAGAGATTACATGGCTTCTAATTAATGCCTAAAATGTATAATAAGCTAGCATGACTCATTTTATGTTTCAAGAGTATCCTATATCTGGTTTTGCTGCTGCTGTTATTATTTTTTTTTTAATTCAGGTCCCTACTTTCTATTGAAGTTGGAAAAATCGGACAACCTGGAGAGGTGTTTTCTGGAAAGCCACCACTTTGGGAATTGAAAGAGGAGTAGAGCTCAGAATCTCTTTACTTCCTTAATGAATATAGTCTAAAAGTGTTCAATCAGGATGAGATTTGAAGGGGGAAAATGAGCTTGAGCTACTGACATTTCAACAGTCCCTGACTCCCCAATCCTGCTCTGAGCTCTCTTTTGCCTCACGGGCATTTTTTCCCCCAAAGAAATTGATTTCTGTGGCAGTGCGGGCAGGAGGCAGGGAAAGAAAGGAGGATTTTCGAATTAAATAAGATTTTGAAATGGGTTGCAGCTCTCATGGCAGGGATTGTGTCACTGGAAATCACTGGAGTCAGCGCAGCTCCCGTGACAGGCACGTTCCGTCCTCTTTCTCTATGCGTTTTTTTCTGGGTGGCTTCACTGGGGCAGATCTTTCTATCTTCACCTGTTGGTTTGCAGGGTGATGAGAGAGAGGCACCCTGTTCTGAGCTCTTGATGGCGGAAGGATTTATGAGAGTGTAATATGGAGGCTTTCATATGGCCATCAATGTCTTCCTTTAAAGTTGAGCACTACCTTATAGATATTCTAGATCCTTGTTCCAGATACTTACAGCAGAGGGTGGGCACATTCCATCCCTAGGGAACTGGCTAGTCATGTAGACTTTCCATGCCAGGCCTGCCGGGTCAGGTCTTGCCTTGTTTCATATGACCTCTTAGTGAATTATGAGCGCGGTGAATTTGGAAAATCCCCTTATTTTATTTGTATCTTTGGAAACCATGGCACTGACCTGAGGAGTTATGAGCTCATGTGATACAACCACAAATCAGAGCCTCAGGTTCTGTTTTCCCTCTTCTTCCATATGACACTGCCTCTCTTGCACCCTGAGTTCTGAGTGTTCATTGGTAAGAAAGCTAAAGGCCCTTCTTCTCATAAGCAGAAATTGTATTTGAGTTTCTGTGGTCTCTTATGTAACTCATAAAAAACACCTGGCACGATGACTATGTTTGTGGTACAGCTAGTGCTATTACAACATTAATACTGTCACTAGTTCTAAATGTTATTGCCATTCGGGCTGTGTGTATGGTAAGTGTAGGAAAAAAATGGCTCAAGTGTTTACACGGAGGTTTTCAGGTCGGTCCCAGTAGCTGGGAAAAGATGGGGTGTCTAGTGGGTGTGAGCTTATCTTCACTTGGATTCTTGCAAGAGGGTAGGAGCTGGCGAGCTACCGAAATGGCCACCAGTGCCTCCCGGTCCTGTAGTCAGAAGAGGCTTTCCTGGCTCTGGTTGAAGAATAAGAAAAAGCATGACTTAAGACTATTTTGCTTGCCCTCTTTCCCTCTCTTCCTGTTTCTTCCCTCAGTATTTACTAAGCGCTTGCTCTGTGCTAGGCTTCACAATCGGTCCTGGCAAGATACAGAATGCTCAGTTTCTGTCCTCTAAAAGATCCTGTAGCAAGGGGAACTCACATGGGCACAGATCTTTGGGTTCAACCCAACAACAAATAGCAGGGAACACAGTGATGTACCAGAGGAGGCTGGGCTAAGAGTAGCATGTATTGCACCTGTGATGGTGGCACATGGGGATGGTGTGTCATCTGATTGTGTCATCTCATCTTCTCTAGTGATAGGTAATAGGGAAGTCCCATGGCAGGAACAATATAGGCACATGCTTGTGGTGGGGGGGATATGGGTAAAAATGAGAATTGACTGTGTCATATATTGGTACAAATTCTCCAATGTTATGTGTGATTGTGAGATATGTGTATATATATATATATATATATATAATTGTGCCAATAAAGAATTCAATTAAAAATATATAGGCACATGCGGAACTACAGTGTTTTGGTCACTGGATGAATTGCATGTACAACAGTGGTCCCATGAGAATTTAAAGGAGCCTAAAATTTCCTCTCATGTATTGGAGTCAGAGCCACCATAACGTCATAGCACAGCACATAATAATTCCATGCTAGTGGCTGGTCATGATGCCAGTGTGATGGCCACTGCCAGCTGTGCACAAGGACAGCACACTCAGCGATGTGTGGGGGATGATACTTGATAATGATAACAAATGACAGGCTACTGCCTTACTAGTTTTTGCACTGTATTACTATACTTTTCATCGTTATTTTAGAGTGTACTCTCTCTGCTTGTTTAAAGTGTTTACTGTGACACAGTCTGCTGTGTTAGAGCCACCATGTCATTTGATTACAGCAAGAGGCTATCTTGAGTGATTGACCAACAACATCTAGGTACGTGTAAGTCACAATGTTTGTATAACAAAATAAACAATCACATTTCTCCAAAATGTATCCCCATTGGGACACAGGGCTGTATTCGAGTTGGGCCTTGAGGACCAAGCAATGTTGGATGAAGAAAATTCAAAATAACAGTACAGACAAAGAGAGTGAATGAAAGAATTTGATCAGAGAGCATTTGGTAGGTTTGCTGAATCATGAGACATACAGAGGAAATGGTGAGGGGTGACATTGTGGAGGTAGACTGTCCACTCCACTGGAAATTTTAAGCAGTGGGGTAAAATAAACAGACCTGAGTTTAGATCCATATCTGTGGAATTTTGCTTGGGGGGAGAAAGTAGAGATGGGAAGATGAAGGAGAGAAAGTAGAGATGTTACTGGCTGTTCAGACAAGAGTGTTCATGCCTTAGGGTGGGATAGGTTTGGAGGAAAAGATAATAGAGAATAGAAAAACCTCTTCCCTTTTTGGGTCTCTATGTAAAAGTCAAGGAATGAGCTGCTCAGCCTGAGACTTAGCTTTAGGGCTTCGGAACATCAGTTGCTATAGTTTCTCTTGTTCACACATATTTAAAATCAAGGAAAGCTGTACAGGGAAGGACTGTAAGTATCTTTTTAGTTGCATTTGGCAGTTCATGTCCATGCATCCCTGGTACTTTTTCTACTCAGACTATAAATGGGGACCAATTTGTATGACTTACCCAATCCCCTTGCCTGGAAGCCTATGTCAGGGCTACATCAGCTGTCCTGTCCTTCCTCATGGACTTTTCATCTTACAGGTGACTTGGATGTGCCCTTAACTTTTGAAAACCACAGGGATATATGTGTGATATACTTGCCTGTGCTGGATGCCCTCTTTCTTAGACACTTCCATTTCTGTATAGAGATGCCAGGTGCAGGGCCTAGAGCATGTGCTGAGAGGCAAAATGAACACTTCTACTGTAGACAGTGCTGACTGTGCTAACATGAGAGTCAGTTTATTTAGGGGTAGAGATTATGTCTGGCAAGGTGACGGAAGGAATTTGGGGTACACACTGAGAACAATTCTTCCGGAGCTGTATCTGTAGGTTCCACACACAGACATGAGTACTGTCACTGCACTAAATACGTACAGAGAGGGCTTTACTCTAAAGGGTTGAATCACTGTTACATCTTGTTCTTAAATCACAGGGTTTAAATAACAGTGCCTTATTTAATTAGGGCCTGAGTAAGACTTCAGCTTTGAGACAGAACAAGCTCTGAAATGAATCCTTTCATCTCCAAAATGCATGTCACCAAATAAAAGTCCTATCTGTGAATACTAAGGAAAGGTAGGTCAATCAGAATTAGATTGACATCTGAATTACAGCATTTAAGGAAGGACTTTTTAGAACTATACAGAACAACTAATCCATTGCCAATAACATATTTCAAACTAAAGTCTTACTGGGGCTAACTTAATAAATAGTTAAGGTTTCTATTATAAAAATAATTAGAATGTTTGGTTTCTAAATAGCATTATCATATCTCTTTTAAATACGTGTGAGGAAATATTGCTTAGCAGACAGGCATACAGTCTTTGACAGCAGAGAAATGCCTTTCCAAACATTCACTAGCTATCCAATTTTGAGCATTTCAGTTTTTCATTTTTAATGCCCATTTCTCACCTTGACGCTGAGAATTAGAAGACATAACCAACTGAAGAGTTTTACGGATTAAATGACACAGTGTGTGTAAAGCATCTATCCACTATGGGTGTGTACAATTCCTCTTCTTTGCACTTTTCCTCCTCAGAACAAAATGTGTTTTCCTTTAGACTTATCAAGCAGCTACTACTGATTACTTACCAGCAAAGACTGGGCTTTAAAAATTTTTACTTTTAAATGAACATAGAGTAAAACTGAGTCTTTGGAGTGTACATTTTCCATGAATACTCCCACTGCTATCATCAGTATAACCGAAGGGTACAGAACTACTACATCGCCCCACCAAGTTCCCTGCTCTCCTCCTTTGTGCTTCCCCTGGCCCCAATTCTTGGCAAACATTATACATCCTCTATTAGTGTAGATTTGTCTTTCTGAGAATGTTATATAAACGGAACTACACACTACATCAACTTTTGAGACTAGCTTCTTTTACTCCACATAACACCTCTGAGATTCATCCACTCTGTGTATCAATAGTCTGGTCCTTTCTGTTGTTAACTAGTGTCCTATTATATGAAAGTGTCACTATTTCCATTCCACCAATGAAGACACTTGGGTCGCTTACAGTTTGGGGAATTATAAACAGAGTTGCTATAACCATTTGATGTATAGGTTTTTGTGTGAATAAAGTTTTTTCATATCTCTAAGGTAAATATCTAGTAATAGGATTTCTGAGTCACATGGTATTTATATGTTTAGCTTCACAAAACTGACAAAGAGCTGGCTATATTATTTTGTATTCCTGTTAGGGATGTATGAGGGTTCTAGCTGCCCTTGGTCCTTACCAGCACTTGGTATTACCAAAATGTTTAATTTTCAGTCTATGGAGGTATAGAGGTTATCTCTTATAGTTTTAACTTAGATTTTCCTAATGACTAGTGATATTGATCATCTTTTCTTGCATCTATTATCATAAATCCTGCTATTGGGCCAAATGCCTTTTTAAACTTTTCAGCCTAGTTTTCAGTTAAATTTTTTGTATTTTGCTGTTGAGTTGTGTTAGCTGTAGATCAATTTGATATTTAACATCTTTACCATATTGAATCTTTCAATCAAGAGCACTATGGAACATCATCAATTCCTTGATTTCTTTTTTTAAATTGAATTTTTTATTGGTACAATTTATATACATCTCAAAATCACATATAACATTGGGAAATTTGTACCAGTATATGCCACAAGTTAATTCTCATTTTTACCCATATCCCTACCCACTCCCCCCTCCTCCCCCTTTATACATGCTCTTTTATTTTCTTTCTGTATCATATTTATTCCTTCCCCTCATCATATTCCCACACCAAGTTTCC
>PVIC010046317.1:0-14272 GCA_004025085.1 Thryonomys swinderianus
TTTTTTTTTTTTTTTGCTTCATTTTTAAGGTGGTCGGGCATTTTAAAGTGACCTTTTCAGTGTTTATGTTGAGCGTCTCAAGATGAAAGCAATATTTAAAGTCTCTCTCTGATAACCCAGCTAATGTGCCATCCAGGTTACTGTTTCTGCTGTGGCTGGAGTCAGATCATTTTAATAAATCAGGGCCTGACGGAGCTGGCTGGGAGGTTTTGGAGTTATACTAATGGTTTTCATTTCACTGTAGCTACTAGAGGTGCTGCTGAGAACCCAGGCCGTGCTAGGTTACTTTCCTCTACGGAATCTAGAATGTGCGTTTCTGATCTTCTCAGGCAAACTCCTTTTTGAGTTCCAGCTGCTATCTTCCTACCTTCTCAGTCCTCTTTCCAAGAAGCAGTTGCGTGGAGCTGGCACCCCTGAAATTCCTTTTCTTCTGGGATCTGGACCCCATGAGTTCTGAGTGCCAGATTCTGTGTCTACACATAGGCTTTTCGGCGATGGTCTGTATGGCTTTCTCAGCTGCCTTTAAGTGAGTGTAACCTGTGGTGTTCCATCTGAGCCACTTTGGCTTTCTGTTTTGTGAGACAGGGTCTCACTATGTAGCACATGCTAGCTTTGAACTTGTAGTAATCTTCCTACCTTTGCACTTGGTTGCTACTGCTTCCACTCTTGATTTCCTAGCATTCTTCTCACTCAGAGCAGTAGGAAGGATTTTATAACATTGTAACCATAGCATGATGCTTCCCTGTTGGGAACACGGCTTCTTATCACATTGAGAATTAAATCCCAACCGGTCTGCATGGCTGAGCAGGTGTGGGTCCTGGGGTCTCTGCGACTCCATCTGCTTTGTCAGCCAGCGCTGCTCACGTACCTCGTCCTCCGGCCGCAGTGACCTTCCTGCTTGGTAAAGTTGCCCCGAGCTCACAGGCCTCAACCCTTACAGTTGCCGCTTTGCTCTACCCAGTCTTTGCGTGTGTGGCTGGCAGTCGATGTGAGCAGCTCACGGAGGCCTTGGGGGACCACTGCTCTATACCGAGCCCTCTCCGTCATGCCTCTCAGTAAAACTATGATATTTTTTTTCATATTCCTTATCTTCCATTGAAGTAATATTGTTCATAATATTTTGTCTTCCTTTGGGTTTCTCTCATTAGAATAGAAACTCCACAAGCAAAGTCTTGTCTGTCTAATCTCTCTTGTTTTCACCCTCGGTATTGGAGATTGAATTCAGGATCTTCACACCGAATCTCATCCCCAGCCCTTTTTTATGATATTTTAAATTTTGAGACAGGGTCTTGATAAGTCACTAAGTTGCCCATGGTGGGCTCGAACTTAGCATCCTCCTGTCTCAGCTTCCCAGAGTGACTGAATTACAGGTGTGGAACCCCAATTATGCATGCATGAAGCTCTAGGTATAAAGGTTTGGAAGGCGGAGGTGGACAGAATGAGGGTGAGATGAACAAACACCATAGTCCCAGGCTACAGATTAATATTAGCTCAATCCCCTCAATCTTTCCAAGGATCTGCTTTTAGGAGTTCCTTGTTTTGTTTCGAGATCTAAGGGTACCCTCTACAGAGGTGCTCCGAATAGAGAAGGCAAGCCTCTTTGGTTGCTGCTGTTTCTGTTTAGCTCCTTTGTGTAACTGTAATCTTATAAGTGCTCATTAGATCCATCTGGGAGGGTACAGCCTTGAAAATCAAGAAGCGTGTTCCCTGGGTGAGAGAGTTTCTAATTACAGTACTAATGAAGAAGAGGAGATTGACCAAATAACATGGAGGTCTTCATTATTTTAGTTTGCACGCATTACATGTGTTATATATTTCTCTTAATTTTCCCTTCTCATTTTAAAATTTTGATAAGACCTTTCATTTTCTAAGATTGAACTTGTTTTAATCAGCAAAATTTAAATATGTTTCAAACCTGAGCTCACATCCATTTGAAAAAAAAATCGCTTAAGATTAATGCCACATTCACTACTGAGATAAATCAAGCATTTAAACTGCATGGGAAAGAACATTCTTACTGTTAGGTACAGGCGACTTCAGTGTTTTCCTACCCCTTTGAAGGTGAGTCAGTAAACAGTAAGTAGGGCAGTCTGGGCCGCCCTTGCCCTTCCTGTTCAGGAATTTAAAGACTGGTGTGAACTCTGGAGAAGCAGGGAATCACTGTATTTCCCGAAGTGCAAAGTGAGGCCTGGAGCCAACGTGAGCTTTTTCATGTAATAAATGAGAGAATCAGGTGAATGTGCAATTGTGGCAAATCCGGCCTGGCTGCCATCATGTGCCTCTTTACCCCTCAAGCTCCTAGCCCATGAACTGATGTGAGATGCCCCAGTACCTTTGCACATGCTTTTTTCTGTCCACCCTGAAAGTGTCCTGTCAAGGCCAAGTCTAACTGCACATTTGCTGGGAAGTTTCTATGTTTTTGACATTTGCTCATTGAGAACTATAGTATAATTCAGATCTGAAAACACAGCTTTGTAGTCACACAAAACTTGGTTGGAATCCCAGCTCAGCTGATTACTAGCCATTTAAGAAAACAGTTATTCTCAATCTGAGCTTTACCCAGAAGAAATGTGACGTCAAAATTATCACTTTGGAATGATCGCAACAGAACTTTGGATGGAGTGGACAAATCCATGAGAGGATAAAATGTTTGTCAGAATCCTGTCAGGGCAAAATCAGTCTTAACCAAAGTTGTGGAAATAACTTCAGGGCCAGAAGTGAGTTCTAATTGATGTTTTTTAGCAAAACAAACATTCTGAAACTGTGGATTTCACAAACACTTGCCAAGACCTATAATACCTTTATGACTAAATGTTTTTTTTTTTTTTTTTGCTTTTTGAGACAGGGTCTCGCTTTGTAGTTCAGGCTGGCCCTGAGCTCACTATGGTGCCCAGGCAAGCCGCTGCAAACTCAGCAATCCTCCTGTCTCTGCCTCCCGAGTGCTGGGATTACAGGCGTGAGCCCCCATGTCCGGCATTGTGGTATGCGGTGTTGATTGTTGGTGGGCGTGTCTCCACACCCAGCATTGTATTTGGTTACTGGGGATTGAACTCAGGACCTTGGGCTTGCAAGGCAGGCACCGGAACCACTGAGCTAACCCTCCGGCCCCCAATGACTAAATGTTTTAAAATAAGTTGCTCAGTTTTGTTGGTTTGCTTTTACAAATACTTTCAAGCCCTACAGCATCTTTTCTTTACCTCAGCAATGCTGTGAGGAGCCCAGAAATAACTAGGAATAGCCAGGACTGAAGACCCATGTGATTTTAAGTTTCATACCAGCAGTACTCCCCCTGCCTTAAAGTGTGCTAATGACCAGAGGTGGTGGGAAGGTTCAGCATAACTCTAATTCTCTGTTTACCTCAGAGCTCTCCTGAAAGACCTCCCAGTTACCCCTGGGAGAGGGGTTATTAGTTAGGAAGGAGGTCATGTAATGCAAGAAACAATGAAGAGGCTCTGCTCCCAAATACCCCAGAGATGGTCTATTCTGAAAATGAAAGGAAGGAGCACTGTCTGAAGCAAGCGTGGGAGATGGAGCACATTTCCATCCAGATTTGGTAGATGAGGATAAGCTGAAGCTCTAATCCCAGGCAGCTGGTCTCCTACATTTGCAAAACCTATTTTCTGGTGTCTTACCCTCAGCCTCCCAGCCCCTCCAGCCACAGACCGCAGGTTGAGTCTTCAAGTTAAGATTGTGGGCTGGGCAGCTACGCTGGCTATAACAACTTTCTGCCTGTTCCCTAGTAGAGGACGAGGTTGAGCCTGGTGTGGTACTTTGTTGAAGAACTTCCCGGCAGAAGAGTTACAGTCAGGAGTGGAGAAGGGTTTCCATTAGAGCAAACCACCTACCAGAGACTAATCAATGGCCAGCCTTCACGTCTATGGAAAGCAAGCTATATGCAACCCAACAAGGATTATTCTAGGGGTTATTGATTCCAGCCCCAGGAAGCTGATGCTTCTAGACTGTCTCGCCCGGACGCACAGGGCAGTATTTACCATCTGGCACTGTTGTTTAGGCTCCTGAGCATGGGAAGAACTGGAGAGACTTGAGCTCAGATCTCTATGTTTGTCTTCCTTCCAGCAGATACAAAGTGTCTGTTCAAAGCCCCTGTGAGGGAGTTTCCTAGTGCCGTCCAGGAGGAAGCCCAGCCTCACAACAGCTGGAGAACACAGCTCCAAAGACCAGGAGCCTTGTGGCCTGGGGCTCCTTGCCAGGGAAACACCAGGGCCCGGCCCAACACTCACCTCTGCCTGCCAGATGGGGTTCACTGTGTTGCCTATGATCTTGGATCTCCTCTCCTGCCCATGATGAGGGAGGGCGGGGAAGATGCTGTGCTTCCCAGGCTGGATGGAAATCTTCAGATAGGGGTCTGGGTTGAAAAACATCCCTTTCTTCAACCCCATGGCCTGGAAATCTATAAATAAAGCATATTTTAGTTGCCTATGTTTTAGAAGGCCATAGAACACATTAGACTTTGTTTATGTTTCCCCCTCACTGCAGATATGCTGATGTATGTGCGATATGGAGCATTTATTGGTACTCATTCAATTCTGCTTTAGTGAGAAATTCTCGTAATAAATCAGTCTGACTGGGACTATGGTCACTGCACTTTGGGCCACTGAGTGGACTCACTAGGCGGGATTTCTGCTGTCCTCAGGAAGGGCATAAGGTGGTGGGGTGAGGAGCTGAGAGCCAGTAAGAAAAGTGGTGGGTACAGAAGGAAGAAATCCAACTTGGGAAATTCAGTGACTTTAAGGAGTAATACTCCTTTACAAGGGGGAGACATAAGAAAAACAGGATCTGGAGTTTCACAAGAAATGTGTACTTTGCTGAGTAGAGAAAAAAAGAGAAACAAAAGGGCTAAAAGAACAAAGACCATGAAAATGATGGAAAGAAAAAGAAAATAAGTCTTCCGTGGAGTTTAGTGCCTAATGAGGAGTTCTTTGACAAGGTATTATATCAGGAAATGCAAAACACTGACAGTCTGAATTGTTTCATTTGATTGAAGATGTTTGGTTTTATACAGTTGAGAGAGAGTGAGAGACAGAGAAGACAGACACACACACAGAGAAAGAGAGAGAGAGAGAGAGAGAGAAAGAGAGAGAGAGAGGGAATCATACCAAAGAAGTGATAACGACTGATCATTTTTCTGATATCATTTAAATCACTTTGTATTTATCAGAAATATGTTTATGACATTGACATTGTTTTAAAACTTTTTTATTATCAAAGTATCTTCCAAAACAATTATTCCCACTTATATGCAAAAAAACCCACCAAACTACAGTGAAGATATGCTGAATCAGTGATTTGGAACCATGATGTAAATTGTAAGGTGTTTAAGTAACTTTTTACCAGTGGGGGGAGGATGTTTTCATGTGCATGAACTTAAAAGTTATTTTGGGTTAACTCAATGTTCTCTACATCATGAAACTATTCTTACTGATTTGCATTGTGGTATATTGCCAGAAAAGGAGAAAAGGCAGAAAAAAAAAAAGACATCATAATAATTTGTAAAACTCAAGCTGTACTCCTGAGAGTGCTTAGGAAAGAAGTTAACATAGCAGGCTGAGACTTCTTTGTTTATATGGTGTACTCTTAGCTATTGTCTGAGAATGAATTTCAAAGTTCCCATCTCCCCAGAAATAGTAAGAATGGCTGTTTGTGTAACCTTGTGGTTTATCATGGATGCCATTTTCCTCATGAGCATCTAGAATTTGGTACACCTAACATAAGATGCCACACACACACAATTTGCATAGCCCTCTTAGCAACCCTAGCAAGGAGTTTCTGATAAGCTTTCCTGGTAGACAGTATTTCACACAGGGTGTCACAGCTGGAGGATTAAGCATGTGCTTCAGGCCAGATGTCAATTCTGGCTATATTTGAAAACGTTTTTTTATACTTGGAATTGAACTCAGGGCCTCACACTTGCTAGGTAAAAGCTGCACCACTGAACTCATTCCCAGCATTTGAGAATATTTTTTAAAATTGAGAATTGTTGAGCACTGATTTCTTTGTATATGTTTTCTTTCTCTTTAGCACCTGATGGTAATGTAAGGACTTATCATTATCACTGGCTCAGGAAAGTTTTCTTCTATTGTTTCTTCCCTACTTATTTTGATTTACCAAAATCACTGATTCTATGTTGACTCTTATGAGTCATCTTTCATTTCCTAAACCTTCTCATGTATTCCCTTCACTTATGCATGCTAGGAGTGACTTTTAAATTAGTTGGCCATGTCATTGAATCCAAATCTTAGTAGATGGTGCTTTATCTGTCTCCAAGAGCTCACTTTTTAAAATTTATTGTACTTTTCAAAATTCATTTTAAAGTATTTCATGATGGTAATGGGCAGAAAAACAACTTATAAAGATGTTCATGCTCTAATTACTGGGTCCTCTGATTGTGTTAACTTTCCTGGCAAAAGGGCTTACACCTGTGATTAACCGGCTTGGGATAGGGACATTAGCTTGAACTACCCAGGTGGGTTCAGAGTTCAGACCATGAGGGCCCTTGAAAACAACGTGTAGAGAAGGGCAGATGACGACAGAAGAGATCATGAGCTGGTTTGAATGCTGGCCAACTCTAAAAGTTGAAAGAGCCAAGGGAGAGATTTACATTGGAGGCTGCAGAAGCAAGATTCATTCTGGACTTTGGACATCTACAACAATGAGAACAACGGTGTTGGTTTCAACCACTCTTTGTGGTCACTTGTTATACCAACATTAGGAAACAAATGCTCTTGGGTTTCTGAGTTTTTGTTTCTTCCAGATTTGAAGAACTCTCTGATCACCTTTCTTAAACTAGAACTCTTAGTATGTTGCCCACTTTCTTATATTTTGTTTATGGTACAAGCTAGTGAGTGATAAACACTTCATTTCTTTTTAGTACAATAATACATTTTTATCTTGTGTTTATTTTCCTCAATGTACGCATTATTTTTCCACACACTCTTTAAGATTTCTGTTATTCTCTCCATGAAAACATCTTTTAGTCTTGGTGTTTGTTCATCTTTAGTTATCCAGCTGGTTGTTGCTGGAATCCTTATCTCTGTTTTTATACTTGGCTGGCCAGTGTCTAGTGAACTTTCTGATGCTTGATTGGATTTGCTTATCTTTTTATCTTGTCTCTCTTTGAGGCATGGAATTTATTTCAATATGTTCACGAGTACAGTTCTTTTTCCTAGAAAGACAGAACGAATTCGATGCACACTGACATATCCAGTTGCTGAGCATTGTATTTCCATGAGCATTTCAGACGTCTTCCTTTTTCTCCTGACGCTGTATCCCAGCTGTATTTCATTGCCAGGAATTGTTTTGAAATAAGTGGAGGATTGAAGGAAATGAGCTGATATCCATCACTTTCTTGAGTAACTCCATGAACCATTTTGGGGTGAAGCAAATCTCATTTCCCTTGGTAGGTTTTTCTTTGATGGCCACATCATATTCCTACTTCCTATTGCTTTTGAGAACTGTTACTAATGATTTATTTCTTAAGCACTTGAGCAGGAATATACAAATGGCAAATCAGAGGTTTTTAGCTTTTGCCCTAGTAATAAGAAAACTTTTCTTCTTCCTGTCCTGTTTCTGCCCCTGAAACTTAGACATACGCTTATGCTGTCTCTGCATCTTTATGTACATATATGCTCTACTGGGCTCACTTTGTCTCAAAAAGCCCAGCTGACCATCTGTCCATCCTCTAAAAACTTTCAGTGTTTCCAGCCCGTGGCCCCTGATTTCTGAATTATGGCCGGGCCAGCCACATTGGTCTGTTTGACAAGCTCAGGTTGTAGTTTCAAACAGTGTTCACTGGAGCCCTTGGGCTTCACGCTCTTATGTTCTCTTGAAGATGATTTAGGTGGAACAGAGTGTGTGAAGCCCTGAGCTGCATGTGTCATTTTAGCTAAAGCAACTCCAGGCTTCTTTTAAAACTTTAATTTTGAAATCATTTTAGATTTACAAGAGCTCGCTTCAGCAACACATATACTAAAATTGGAACAATTTAAAAGAAACATCCAAAAGTGATATGAAGTTCTTTTCGTACCATCTACCTTGTTTGTCTCTTTGTTAACATATTATAGAAGGATGGTCCACAAACACTAAAACTTAACTTCAACTGTTAACTAAACTACCATTAATTTAATCATTCATTAATGATTAATTTACCATTAATTTAATCAAGAGATTTTGTTTGGATTTCACTGATTTTTTTCCCCACGACTGTGATTTTCTTTTGAGCAGTCCAGTGTTCATCTATTTCACCAATTAGACTCTACCAGGAGTCTTGTTTAGACATGGATTGAGTAGCTGCTTCTTTCCTCGGGGCTCCCCCAACTTTCTCTTTATAAACTCTCACTTCTTACTTGATCTTTAGGAAAAAGCACAATAGCTTCCCCTCTTACCATCTCAAAGCACTTCCATACGGATTACTTGACTTCTTTCGTAGGTCACGGAGGACTAAGCAGGTTTTTCAATTGTTTTTTGTAGTACTAGAGTTTGAACCCAGGATCTTTGCACTCAGTTACACACCCAACCTTTTTTGATTGTGAAACCAATGTCTTGTTAAATTGCCAAAGCTGGGCTTGAACTTGTGATCATCCTGCTTCAACCCACCAGAGTACTGAGATTACAGGTGTGTACCACAATGCCTAGCAGAGAAGATAATTTGTCTTATTGCTTTATAGATGGGGAAACTGAGGCACGGAGCGGCTAGATAACTTGTAACTTGTGGGCTGAATTGAAGCAGACCTCTTGCTCTTGGTTGACATTCGCATTTTCTCCACAAGGCCCCTAAGTGAGTAACACATACCTGAGAGAGAAAAGCTGATCAGTCTCCGACTTCCTTGTCCTTGGACGGTCTCATCAGAGCCGATGCTTTTAAAAATCTGTAAGAAGGAAAATGGGAGACAAGCAAAACCAGCATTGGAGCGGATACTCTCATTCCAACAAACACGCTTAATCGCAGTTATTTCTCAAGCCACAGGCAAGGAAGACAGCAGTGTTGTGATCACATTGGAGAACTACTGATTAAAACAAGCTCCTAGTAACCTAGCATCTTTCCCAGGAAGAGAGGATGTGCTAGTGGGAGGGAGGGGAGAAATGAAAATTGACAAACATAATTGCCCTAATGTTTTGGGCCTTTTCTAACCACTTATGCAAACAATGTCATTTTGGATTCAAATTTGCACACAATATTTATTAAGGCAGCGCCTAAAGCGATAGAATGATAAGGTCATTCTATCTAGATGTTTCCTGCTGCAATTACAATGTGTTTCCATTTAGCAAGGTGCAGCATTCAACTATTGCATCTCCACCTATTATTATTATTGTTATTGTTATTATTATTTGGGGATTTCTGGCAGACTCAGTTCATTAGGGAAGAGCATAAACAAGAGCATTATGAAGCCATTCTGTCTTACTGAATGAACTGTCTTCTTGGGCAATTTCAGAGCATAATTTTACTTGAAGTCTCTGAGGTCTAGTAAGTATTTGGAGATCAGGTGACTGATCATTGCTCTGTATGTGTTCACCGGTTAATCAGAACAGCTGGAGTCTTTGATTCCATTCTCTTCTAGGAAGATTGTATTCAGAAATTATTTTGAGTTTTTATTCCAAGGCAGAAGAAGTCCTTTTAGTTATCTTCAAATGTATTGCATATTTGCAGAAAATAAATCTTAAGATCTGAATATGAAGCACAACCCCATAATGTCTACTTCTTAGTAGATACTCTCTTCTACACCAAAGAAAGGGAAAGTGGAAAATTCAGTAATCACTTGTTGAAATCCTCCTTTTTTTGCAGAATGTGTGGGGTTATCCTTTTTCTCTTCTCTCAGTATTCTTGATGCTGTAAGCTCTGTGAATAAGCTCCTGGGCTTAATGATTGGTTATCACTAGGGCTTCACAGTTACGGCCCAGCGCAATACAAAAGAATTTTTGGAGCCTGTCCTCCTGCTGAAACAGGTGCTCCTGGTGAGTCCGGAGGTTGGCTGCAGATCTGGGCAAACTATGTGAATTCTAGTGTGAGCTGCATCTCAGGGACGCTCAGCTGTTTAGCAGAGGGCACCAAAGAGGACTGCAGCTGGCATCAAGTGAGGCAAGAGCTTGTCAAACCCTCTGACAGAGCTCTGTCTCCCAGAGTCTCATTTGACAGAGACACTGAGTAAGGCATGGCTTGGATTGGTGAATCAGGACACAGAAGTGCTGAAGCCTTAGCTTTCTCCACCTCGCAGAGCCCATGTTTGTTCTTCTCACTGATTGGCCAACACAGAGCGGTAGTCAACAAAGAGCTGCAGCTCCATTCTCAGCCTGAACCACTTTCTTAACTCTGCAAATGGTCAGTCCTGAAGGGCATAGTCAGAGCTTCCAAATACTTTGTGACTGTGGATTATTCTTTGTTTCCAGAACTCTACGGGACAGAAGTGGTAGGAGACGTGGGCAGGATAGCTACATTCCTTCACAGAGCTGTATGTGCCGTTAGGGATTGTTATAATCAAGTGTTAAAGTATGATTTCTAATTCTCACTTTAAGAGACTCACATCTAGCTTATCTTCTTCTTAGAATATGAGTTCTCTGAGAGAACAACATAATTTATAATTTTAATAGATCCCTATAGAATGAGACATCTAGACTATGTAGATTCTAATTACATATTTTTTAAAGGTGTGGGATTAAACTCTGTATATCATTCTGGGCTAAAATAAGCTTCAATATGCAATGATAACAAAGAATAGGATGGTTGTTTGATTCTTTTAAAAGCAGACATATTGTGGCTCTTTAAGTATTCCTCTGCTAGCTATTCAAAGTATTTACAAAGAAGGGTTTTAAACATTAGTGCACTACAAACAGGAGAGAAGAGTGGGGGAAGGTTGATCTAGGCGTACGAAGTTACAGTTAGATGATAGTAAGATGGTCCTTGTTCTATTCCCTAGTAGGATGACCATCAATAATGATATAGTACAGTACATCAGAAAGCTAGAAGAATGGATTTTTGCATGTTTTCATCATAATGATAAATGAAGATACAGGTATTTTTACCCTGATGTAAACATCACACAATGTACAGATGTACTGAAACATCACATGGTACTCTATAAACACGTTCTGTTTTCTGTTTTTATGTGTCAGTTAAAAATTAATTCAAGTGGGCCGGAGGGTTAGCTCAGTGGTTCCGGCGCCTGCCTCGCAAGCATAAGGACCTGAGTTCAATCCCCGGTTACCACATATAATGCTGGGCGTGGTGGCTCACGCCTGTAATCCCAGCACTCGGGAGGCAGAGACGGGAGGATTGCTGAGTTCGCGGTGGCTTGCCTGGGCACCATAGTGAGCTCAGGGCCAGCTTGAACTACAAAGCAAGACCCTGTCTCCAAAAAGCAAAAAAAAAAAAAAAAAAAAAAAAAAAAAAAAAAAAAAAAAAAAAAAAAAAAAAAAAAAAAAAAAAAATTCAAGATTTTAAAAAACTAGGACTGTAAATAGAAAAAAAAAGAGCATATTTTTCAGAAGCTACTAAATGGAGACACACATCATTTAAAGCTTTGCAAAATTCTACCGAGATTCTTGTTTTTAAACTAGCGTTTTACAAAACCGTCTCAACCCTAGACTTATGGTAGGAAATTGGAGGTCAGAGAACTGTGAAGAACATCTTCCAGGATGAAGAACATGTTCCAGACTTTTCGTTCTTGGGCAGGTCTAAAATCCTGACTTCCTGTTTGAAGTGAGTGCCAAAGGCATGTCTGAGGTTGAGGAAGGGGATCTTTGGAGACAGATTCTCTACAGTTGGGTGACTGGGAGAAAGACACAAAGACTCAGCCAAAATAGGTCCACCGTGGACCACCTGAGGCTCAGCATATCATGGAGATCGCTTGTTTTCCCAGGTCTGATTCGGCCCCGGTGGTTTGTGCTTCTCCAGTGATATCTGATTGTTACTCGAAGTACTCAGAACTGGGCTAAATTGCTTCTCTGTCTGAAACAGTTCTGGCACTTTCACTGTGGACGTTTTGCACACAACTGTTTCCACAACAAAGCCTGCTCGGCAAATGCTGTGACAGCTTCCCAACTGAATCTGCTGGGAGTGTGCAGAAGGCTGGATACGATGTTGGCAAGGGTCTTGGCGTTGCCTTAAGGGCTTTGAAGTGACGTCAGGTCTGTCTGCCACTCCCATTCTCCCGTTTGCGTTTGGAAAAGCTTTAAGTGTGAGTTCACACTATCATCGTGCACTACCAAGCATGCAATTCGGCAGAACAGTGACAATCAGTGTTCTCACTCTTGTAAGGGACTTCCGTGGCAGCAGTTCGAAGACGTCTCGCTCCCTCAGCCTTTGCTTTCCACTACGTTAGTCAAAGTCTACCTTTCCTTTAGGCCTGTTGGTCCACTCTCTCCACCTTCCAGCCTCCTACGACTTCTCAGATGGGCCCTTGCTCATGCCCAGAGGCTGGCAGTTGCCCCCATGGCTAAGGATGCCTTCTATAGGTACAAAATTAAAGGTTTTGGGTAAACCCTTTTTATTTTAAAAACAGAAAGAAACATAAAGATGAATGCAAATTCTGCATGGGTTCTGTAGGTTAAAGAAGATTTTTGAAGAACTTACTGATTTGCTGCCCCAAATGACTCAGTCCTGGGGTTTCTACCTGCTGACAAATGCTGGAGTTTCTCCTACCATGCACGTGACATTTCCTGTAGGATTACGGTCATGTCATGCTTAATTCTGATGAGGTAGTTTTATTTCATTTCTTCAATCATTTTCAAATAACTACAGAATTCTTTAAATCCTAGAAGTGTCTAGTTACAGAACAATTAAATCAACAATGACGCCAGAAGTAAAAATTCACGACTTCTCTGAGGCTTTCTCTATTCACCTGTCCAGACAATTCTGATTTGTCCATAAATGCAAGGTGCAATTCTCCATGATTAATAGCAAAATCTAAACCTCAGATGTAAAGTTATGTTATGTTATAAATAACAAACATCAACCTGTGGCAAACCAGAGGCTTGCAGCAGGGAATTATGAGTTCCACTTTATATCAGAAATCATGGATTCTCCCAAAGTTCAATATCTCTTGATCCAAGATAAAGTCTATTAAATAATCTTATATACCTTGAAATCACTTTAGAAAGGATCTGACAGATAAATGGATAAAAAGATGTTATATATAGAAGGAGAAAGAGAAAGATTCCCTCTATGCCTCTCTCCCCTTAGTACTTATGTGGGCTCTTTGGCTATTGGAACTAAGTGAATACAAAACCTGATTAACAAGAGAAAAATATAAAATATTCATTAAATTTCCATAGAAGTGAGGATTTCATGAGAGACAGAAATTGGAAGAAATGAGCAAAGCCTGATGAGTTTACTTTTTAGACAGAGTATAGTAAGATTGTAAAGGAATGAGATGAGAGATGGAACTCTGGACAAGGGCAGTAAATTCTAGTGCTGTCACTAAGAGATCTGGGGAGTTGGGGATATTAGAGAGGCTCATGCAAGAGGAAGACCACTCTGGAGTGTGTCACTGCAGCCCCAGTTACCATTCTCCAGCGATCACAACTGTTTTGACTCTTGGAATGTGAAAGCCAGGCCTCCTGCATGAAGGAAAAGATAGGCCAAATGGCCCTTTCTGAAGTTATCACCTTTCTGAAGGTGATTTCCCCTAGAAACAATTAACATACTACTTAGGTATATTTTGAGATGGCATGTCATTAACTAGTTTAACACAATGGAACACTCAGCCATAACAAAAAGAATGCAATTCTGTCATTCAGAGCAACATGGATAGAAGTGGAAAACATCGTGTTAATTGAGTCAAATCAGGAAGGCACAGGAAGACAAACACACCTATGAATGCTAAAAATTTTATTTCATACAATCAGACAGAACAGTGACTACTGGAAACTGGAACAGTGGAAGGGAAGGAGAGACAGAGAGAGGAAGCCTAATGGGCCCAGGGGTGCTTCTGGGTAGGAGGAACACCTTCTAGTGTCCTATAGCACCACAAGATGATTAAAATTGACAGCAATTAATGGAATCTTTAAAAAAAAACCCAAACCTAGTAGAATTCAAATGTTCCCTAAACAAAGAAATGATAAATGAGGTGACGGATCTGTTGGTTACCCTGATCTGATTATTATATAACATATACAGATCGAGATGTCCTTCTTTACCCCATACATATGTATAATTAGTATATGTCAATTTAAAATATGTGAAACACTTCTTTTGCAAATAGAAAGGGAACTAAGAGATGGGGGGGTAAGAAGGGAGGGAAGGGGATGTGAAAGGAAGTAA
>PVIC010046318.1:0-14290 GCA_004025085.1 Thryonomys swinderianus
AGCTTAGTAGTGCTGTGCCTGCTTCATAAGGTTCTTTCTTTAATCCATAGCACTAAACCAAACCAACCAAAACAAAAACAAAATGTGGAAAAGTGTTTATATTGAAGAACACACAGAGAAAGTTTAAAAGGTGACTTAAGATTATCTCTATTCTTACAGGATTTAGGTCCTCCCTAAGCAGAGAATAATACAGATGGCTGTGTAAAAATAGACTTGTCACTTTGCTCTTGGTTTATTTTACAGCATGTGTCTGAAGTTCCCCCAAAGCCTTGGGTGGTCACTGCTGAGGTTTTGCACAAGAGCCTCAATCTAGAGTGCGTGGTTGATTCATAGGTGTAATGCTTGGATTAAAGATGAGTGACTGCTAAACTGGTCCACTGGTTGGTTTGGCCCCATGCCAGATCCCCATGAGTACAATATAAGGGACAAAGAGGTTTGTATTACCCTTTGATTGCTTTGCTGCCTTCTGTCTGCCATGAGCTCTTTCTTCTCTGTGATACCCCTCTGTCCAACCACCCTGCTATGAAGTCAGACAACTATGGACTGAGACTTCTGCAAACTGTGAGCCAAACTAACTTTTCATCCCTTAACTTGTGGGTGTTGGGTATTTTGTTTCAGCAATGAGAAAGTAACTCAGACAGTTTCTTTACTTTCATTGTAGATATGTTAGACATATCACTGGTCAAAAATGTGGAGTGTTCAGTACTAAAGAACATTGCAGCACCATCTGGTGAGTTTAGCTTTACCACTGTGGTGGTCAGTGACTATAGATTGGGTCTTAAGGAAATCATTACTGGAAAGATCTGTTCTTTCTATTACAAGTACATTTAAGTCTTTGTTGAGATGCATATAAGTTTGTAATTTTAATAAATCCAATCCTTGTCATTTGATAGAAACCCTGATTTTGTTTTTTACTTCTTATGGTAGAAAACTGGTTTAAGGAGTCAACATTTCTGTTAAATTGACTGTCAGGATTCAAAGCAAATGTGTGCACAAACAAACACAAATAGACACATATTACAAAAAAAGATAAGACATGCAAAAGGAATTTTATAAAATTAATTTATATCAATTCAGAGCCATGATGGACTTCTTCAAAGCATGAGTATAGTTCCCTAGTAAGATTAGTAGGATTGAACAAATGTAATGCTTTAGGAAATTATCCTAACAATCCCCAATTGCCTTATCTAGGTAGGGAAGGTGGTAGCATTTACCAGGAGCTCAGTGTTGATATTTTACGCATGTTAAATTGGGTGTTATTATAGTAATCACGTATTGGGTTACTGTTACCAGTATATTTATTTATAGGATAACTGGAAAATAGATTTAGTACAATCTCTCTGAGACCCAAATATATCACTTTTGAAAATCCCTGTCCTTTTCAGTTCCCAATGAGTCTGATATTGTCCTTATGGAAAAATTTCACTCTAGAAAATTATCAAGACCATGAAAAATTTGTGAACTGAATTGAGGTTTCTCTTTTACTGAATTATCTCCTATTTTAGTTGCAGAAAATTAAGAGGACTCAGTGAAGATGACAAATCCTACCACACATCTCATAAACCTCTTTATTTACCTCACTCCACAAGTCTATTTAGGCAATCTTATCATTCATTTTTACATCTAAGTGTTTATGGATTTTAAGTATTTATCTCAAGTTCGCTAAAGTTCATATCATTCTCCTGAGTTACACATAAATATGTTATCTATACACTCTTACTTCTACATATTTTAGACACTACACACTTTCGTGTTTACCTGAATGAAGACCACTTCCGTACATTCCTACTAGAACTAGAGTTATGTTAAATCTCTACTGCTGGTGTCTTCCCACAACATCCACTCAATTAATGAATTAATTTTGTTTTGATTTTCTGACCATTTAGTTGCATAATGGCTTTGGACTGAAGCCTGAGTTCCTCATTGGCTTTTGAAGAGAGGCCTCCCCTTAAACACCTATATCTATAGCATGTCAGCTTGCTTTATTAAAGTCAGCAAAAGAGGAGCTGTTATCAACATTGAAACCACACCTTTTCATCATAATCAGAGAAATGGGCATGTGTAGCATCAGTCATATATACTGATTGGAAGTCAGAATATTTAGCGCATTCTCAGTGGGAAGGAATTACATAAGAGTGCGAACACCAACAACTGTGAATCATATGCTGCGATCCTAAAAGTCAGTGCACCGTGATTTCTTAACCTTCTTTTTTTATATCTCCATCTGTTAACTGCTCTATGCATCTTTCTGAATAATTATCTAAAACTTTCCAATTTACTAATTTACTCTTAATGATTCTAATCTACTGTATAACACATACACCAAAATTCTGTAATGACTATTTTTATTTCCATGATTTCCATTTAGATGAAATGTGTCTGTTTTCTTTAAATAACTTATTCTCATTTTCTTTTTTATTTGTAGGTATTTGAGTTAATTTGTTTTAAATCCCTCTTTATATTTTTTTTATTCTTTTTTAGGTGGAAGTCTCTGATTCTACTAAAATTTTCTGTTAGTGGTGTATATCTACTGCATAAAGCCCACACTGAGATTCTATGCTGAGTGTTTTTTTTTTTATTTCTGTGATTTCTATTTGGACTGAAAGATGCCAATTTCTCTTCCTTCGAGTCCTTTTTCTTTTTAAAAAAATTTTTTTGGCTAGGAATTTAGCTCAGTGGTTCTGGTACCTGCCTTGCAATTGTAAGGTCATGAGTTCAATTCCTGGTACCAAAAATATATAAAAAAATTTTTTTGGATACTCAAATCAATTTATTTTAAAGCCTAGTTTATTTTTCTCTTTTATTTACTCTCCCTTGGGTTAAAAATCTTCTGACTTCTTCCATTTTCTGACCATCCCTTGTGGCAGTAGCCTTTCAGTGTGGCTTGTAATTATTTTTAATCTGTGAGCCTGTCTTTAGTGGAACTTATTTTCCATAAAAACGCATGGAAGTTTAGGTTCTACCTTAGCTTCTAGAGACATTACTATGAAAGTGATTTTCTGTTGTTTCTAAGACTCTCTGATACCTACAGATTCTAGAGCATGTTCTTACTTAAACATCCAAAGGTATTTTTTTGTTTTTATATTATACTGTAATAGCTTAAGTTATTTTTGGCAGCAACTTTATGTCCCATTCCCTGTCTCCAAATATTGAAATTCTACAATACTTTTCCCTATACTTTCACTCTCAATAGCAAATCACTTAGGATTGAATTTTATCAATTGTAGAATAACCTACAAATCAGACTCTGTCTCTCCATTTTAGTTACATTAATTAATGTAATTTCACCTCCATTAATTACATACTTAGTTATTCAATTAAAACTTGGTATCTTCATGTTGAAATCTAATAGTTATTGCATTCCTAACATTTCCAAAATATTTACTTCAATATATTAATAATATCAAAGTGAAGGAAAAAAAAGGAGTAGCACTTGAGAATAGAGATGAAAAAACTAATTCTAGTTGGTAGCTCAGTGGCTTTTAAACTTTGCAATTGGAATATGAGAAGATTTCTATTAGAAGTCTAGATTTCTGGGCTACATACAGAGCAATTCTGCCTTCATAGCTCTAGACTAGGATCTTGAAAACTATCTTCATATTATAGCTAATTATAGTATAGGGGATCTAAGGATAATACTTTGAACATTTTTGTCCCAGTTAATGATGCTGGTAAGATATTTCACATTATGCTGTCAATTTTGAATGTATTAATCAAGGACAAGACAGAAGTAAGTCTTTGCACATGGAAAACTAGATAAAGCTGAAAATTGTTCATTGTGTTGAAATTGCATTTCAAACTAGACTTTCCTTGTAGGCCAATTTTAGGATAATATTGATCAGATGGATTCACCGATTCTGTTTAAATTAAATGGCTTTGAAAAGGCTACCTGTGGTTGATATATACAAAGAAAGACTGAAGATAATTCTATCATTTCTCAGTTCTTCATATTGTTTAATAATATGCCTGTTGATGGGACCACATGCCCAACACAAACAGTTTAAAAGAGAAATGGTCTATTTGATAGTTCCAGAAGGTTCCATCTGATGGTCATCTCGGTACAATGGAGGAACATCACAGAGAAAAGTGTGGTGGTGCAAAGCTGTTCCGTTCATTGTGTCTGGAAAGTGGCGCAGAGGGACAGCACCAGAGTCCAACATGCTGCCCCTCATCCACTTTCCAGTCGATTCCATGTGCTTTCCTGAAACCTCATGAGTTGCCCTTTCCTCTCGTTCTTGTCTGCTGTGCTCTGACAAGAATTGCCCACTGGGCTCTGCTTCTAGCTTGCTAGGCTTTCTCCAGCATGATTCTTTAAACTTTTCAAAGTTCTTCCTGTAACCTGGCTCCAAAAGTATCTGAACTGTACTCATTGATCTGGCATCAGTTTCCTGTGCGTATTACTTTCCTGTTGTGAGGACCAAAATAGGGGAGAAAATGGTTCGCTTGGCTCACAGTTTCAGAGTCTTCATTCTGTGGTCAGCTGGAGCAGCCCAGCCATCGCGGCCGAAGAATGTGCCAGGGAAAAGCTGCTTCATTTCAGGTTGACAAGAAGCAGAGCAGGGAAACCCCTCCACTGTACATACCATCCATAGCCTCTAGTCCCACTTACTTCCCCACTGCAGAAAAGTACTTCCTCTGCTCTGCTTAGCTGCTACTTTCTCATGTAATGTTTATGATGAAGCCAGAGTACTGGAACTGCTAGGTTTTATAGGTGTGCCTTCACCAATCTGTGCATGGCCAGCACGTATCGCTATCATTTTTAGCAATTCGGTCTCACCAGTACATCTCACCTGCTAGAAAGACAAGCTTTTTCCTTAGCAGAAGGCCTCCCATGACATACAATGACACGTAGTTTGAGAATCATGTTCTGATACCATTAGCCTGTGAGATTATTCAAATCACAATTGCATTTCACCTGGATTCTAATGTAGTAGAGGAAACTAATCATCTCCCTTCAATTTTGAGCATGCTAAATAGAACTTTGGTTTTAGGGAATAAGGCTATCATAGCTTGCCAAAGACAACAACTAATCTGTAATTATTTTGAAAAACTGTAAATTTTATTTCTCTGTAAATTTTATTCTCTAAATAAGAATGCCTCAGACTTGGTGATTCAGATATTACTGTGAACATACATAATTTATGGAATTAAGAATAGGAGACTTCAGCGTTATTATTCTTGTCACTATTTTATTAATAGACCACAGTGGTAAAGTGTTTTACATGTATATTAACTTTTTGGTTACAAAGTGTTCATTTAGATTTCTACTAAAAGTAATTTTCTAACTGATAAGAGTGACTCAGATGAATTTATACAGTTAGAAAGGGTGAGCGATTTCCTCTCTTCTCAGAGAATCAGTCTATTTTGTAGAAAGCTTCAGTGAGGTCGTTTCCTTGGGGTTGAGAAATAGACTGGACACACTATTTTTTATCCTAGTTTAGCTTTTCTGAGATTCATTCAAAGGTGGTTGTTTTTCTGTGGAAGGCATATTGTGTGCTTGAATAAACTTGGGTTTCCTATCAAATAAGAGAATTTATAATGTTTAGTAGTATAAGAACTAACTGTCTTGATAGTGCCATTGAAATTGAAATTTGTTTTTAGTAGCTGAGATTTGCAAAATCATGTAGGCCCTTATACGTTTTAGAAAGTAAAAGATAGAAAGTAAAAGATAAAAGGTAAAGTAAGAATGGGTTTGGGAGGGATCTTACGCAAAAAGGCAAGTCATTCTCTAGGCATAGTATTTGAACAGGTTACTGTTGTCACAGGCATGACAAAGGAAGATGAGCATTTTAAAGGATACCGTACGGAACCATTATTATACTGTGATCTGTTCGTTCTGCTTGCTGTTAAATAAAAGATAAACAACTGTCTAGTTGTCTTTAATTTAATGATAGTTTTTTGGTTTTTTTTTGAGACAGGGTCTCGCTTTTTAGTTCAGGCTAGCTCTGAGCTCACTATGTAGCCCAGGCAAGCCTGGAACTCAGCAATCCTCCTGTCTCTGCCTCCTGAGTGCTGGGATTACAGGCGTGAGCCACCACGCCTGGCTAATGATAATTCTTTTTGATTTATATCTGTTATCTACTCTTTCCTGTGGCCAGTATCTAATAAGTAGTTATTCATTTAAGTATTTACCTAACAGAAGAAATAAAGATGAATATATTAGTATCATGTGTATATGTATAATTTCCTTCCCATACAAAGCCTGAAGCAGGAATTCTGGTATTGGTGTGGTAATTCTGCCTTCATCAGAGACCGGGACCCTTTTGTCTTATGGCCCATCAAGCTTAACACAGAAAAGTGGAAGAAAGGACCACATCTTTGTTCATTTCATTACATTCAATTGACCAAATGGCAACTTTAGTTGGCAGGAAGGCTAGGGAAATTAGCTTTAGCTGGACAGATGTATTCCTAAGTAAAAAGGAGACAATGAATGTTCATACTTGGAATTTGTTAGCATGGATATACTCAGGTTTCTTCCCTGAGTGACCTTAAAATATTCTAGAAGCATTAAAAGCATTGTTAACTATACCACAAGCAATATAAAGAAGAATTAAGCAAGAATCATATAAATATTATCAATTTAAAAAGAGAACATTTGGGCCAGAGATTTAGCTCAGTGGTTCCAACACTTGCCTAGCAAGAGCAAGGGCCCTGGTTCAATCCCCAGTAACCACAAACAACAATACTGGGCATGGTGGCTCACGCCCACCAGCAATCAGTACCACATACCACAGTGCCGGGAGTGGTGGATCATGCCTATAATCCCAGCATTTGGGAGGCAGAGGCAGGAGAATTGCTGAGTTCAAGGTTTGCCTGGGCTACAAAGTGGGCTAATGTCCAGCCAGAACTACAAAGTGAGACCCTGTCTCAAAAAAAAAAAATGGTTATACAAGAAATAAATGGTTTACTTTTAAAAAGTAGAACGTTCAGAAATAGAAATCCAACATAGTATTGGAACCGTAGGTTTAAATGAAAGAGAAAATTTCTTACTTAAGAAAATGTATTTGAATATCTGGTAAATAAAAATTTTTAAACAACAGTCACTTCTGCTCATCTCCATACCAGGAAATGTGTTCAATATGTTTGATATAATTTAGCATAGGGAAAAAGGAGACTAATTTACCTAAATCTTTCACAAGTCTTTAACTTTCCTAAGAAAAGGTAATTGTCTTTATTAGATATTTCTACCTAACTTACCAAATAGCACCTTTGATTTTTTCCCCCCACTTTTTCTTTTAGGGTGTTTTTCAGGAAATAATGATCATTTTTTGGCAATTCACCAAAAGAAAAATGGGAAACCAATATTCCTCCATCACCGATCACAAGACCTTGAGAAGAGCCTGGATATTGTTCCACAAAAGATACATAAACATAGCTACCATTCCTCTTCTGAAACTCAGATGAGCAAAACCCAGCAGATAGTGAACTTGGCATTTCCTAGAACTGCGTATGATCCATCTCTCAATCTGCTGGCCATGGCTGGTCAAGACCTTGAAGTGGAAAATCTTCCGGTTCCAGCAGCAAATGTAATTGTGGTGGTAAGTATCACGTTTAACTGATGCTAATACGATGCTCTTTGATTTAAGAAACTGAATCTCAATGATTATTTACCATACCACTTTCTCTCTCTCTCTCTCTCTCTCTCTCTCTCTCTCTCTCTCTCTCTCTCTCTCTCTCTCGCTCTGATATTTCTTGTTACTTGATTACTGTCTGACTCCTTTCTCTCAAAAAATTGGAAAACTTGGGTGTATCCTCTGCTTGTAGCACAATGCATGGTGCTTAGAAGATGCTTAATAAATATTTGAATTAAAATTACCATAGATGGTTTTATAGTAACAACAGATATTATCCTATCCTGTCTCCTGCCTTCTGCATAATATATATGAAAAGATAGACCTGAGTCTTAACCTATGCAAATAAATAATATTTATTTAAGATTCTTAGGTCATTTGACTGAAATTGTTAAAATTAAAACAACTGTAAGAGAAAATGTATTTTAGGACAGAGAACTCTGTTACTGGAGTAAACGAGATTGTGGGATTGTTTTGGAATAACTGATGGGTGTTTTCTTATGTCATTGGCCAAACATCAACCTCTACTGTGATGCAAAGAGACCATTGCTTACATTCTTGAGTAGATAACCCAGGCCAGAGGTTTCCAATTTACCTGTTGACAACTGTTTTTGACTCTGGTCCTTTTCAAGTTTAAAGTCATAATAGAAGGCCCAAATAAAAACCATGAATCAGTTGCCCTTCGTGCAATTTTCTATATGAATTAACACATCATGTCTTACCCATATGTACTATTATTATGTCAATCAAATTTTTATCAAAATTGAACCTTAAAAACTAAGTATCAGTAGTTAAATGCTTGTTATAATATTCTTTCCAAAAGAATAATAAAATGAGTTGACTTCTGAAGTCAAGATAAGCCCATAGAACTGTTTACATTTTGTAACCTATGCACTAAATGTAATTAAATTTAACATACCTCCTTTTATTTATTTTTTATCTACTAACTATAGTATACTTTATTTAGTATTGAAAATAAAATATCCCTTCACTGATGTTTTCAACTAGCATATATTCACCATTTATTTGACCTAGTTGTCACTGGATTATCTGCAAATAGAAACAAAAGAAGTAGTCTCTGATTTTGCTGGAGAAATGTCTTGTGTCAATAATTAATTACAAAAATCATAAATTGAAAACAAAATGAACTCTATTAAGAGAAAATATGTGAGCTATCTGGCTGTCTGAGAGGTGTGAAGCATTTTTTATTTTGTTGTATTTGTGTTACATTTCATGAGTAGGAAATATTCTGAAGGGGAAAATCATTTTCTGCCTCTATTCAGTGAAGATAAATGATGTTAATGATGTCTTTGGATCCATGTATGGTAATGTCAATGCTAGGGCTCACGGGAGATCTTGCTTATAGTGACCGTCATCTACCTATTGTTATCAACTCCTAGAGTCACTGAATTACAGTTCAAGAGTTGTTTTTTATCCTGTAATGTTATTTTCTAATTAATTTATTATCATAGATAATAAAAGACATCAGAGAGGAATTTTGGCAGGTCATTTCACTTTTAGCCTATTTGTGGTTTGGAGATTCATGCAGAAGTTAGCCTTTTCTTTTGAGTGATAAAAGCAGTAAATGATTTTGTTACATTTTTCTTATTTAACTTCTCTTGATCTAGTTTCTAACTGTACTATGGCTTTTGTATCTTGCAAGAGTAATTGCTAGTTCTGGTTCCTGTAACCCACTTACATTACTTATACACATAGCGATTTACTAGGAAAACAGTAGAGGTAGGGCTATTTTAAAAAATAAATCAATAATATTCAGCTTCCTCCAAAAGGAAAAGAATGAGATACAATTAAATACAGGCCAATTTGAAGGGCCATTCTATGTAGAAAAGAAATTTAGGAATAGAATGTAGAAGACCCAAAAGGTATATCCTGTGATAGTTTATCAAAGAAAACCTTATTGTTTGGCAAACATTTCAGTTGTACTAATTAATTATTTCATGGATTTACTTATATAAAAATAAGCCACAAGAATGAGTATGTTTCTTGAAGAGGTAAATTATTGAGATTTTTTTCACAGAGCATAAAATTACCTCCAAACTCCAAAATGTATATGTAATTTCTAAACAGAGGGAGTTTACTTTTATCTCCTTCAACATTTCTTTCCTTCTCTGTTTCTGCTTTCGCTGACAGAGTTTTACAATGATAAATTTAACAAGGACATGTGTCCCTCCCCCTCTCCTGATTCCTAATTGCTACCACAAAGGATTTCATAAAAGATTTGTCCACATGTGAATTATTTTCTTTTTGTCTTTCTTTTGTAATCAGAAAAATCTGTAGTTTATTTGTTCCATGGGAAAGACAGCATAATTAGAATGTTCATCCCAAATGAATACTAATTATGTTCCAGAAAGTCAATTAAGAAGTTGTTATTAGAATTTCTGCACAAGTACAATGTAGGAAAAAAAAATGAATGGTCTCAAGGTCAGAATGAGGTGAGAGGAGAATATGGCCTTAGCTCCTTGCTTTTGGAAATTCTTATCACTAGATCATCAGAGTATTTTCCCGGCCATGAGGCCACACATCACCAAAGAGCCAACTGGATTCATAGGTGAAAAAACATGAAGTGACATAAGCTTTCTCACTTCAATGAATGTTGCTGAGTAGCAATATTCTAGTCTAGCCAAAACCTGAGATAAGTAGAAGCTATTAAGTCTTTGAAATAAAAGGAGAGATTTTGAGGGTCAGCAAAGAGGTTAGTGTTAGAGAGATTATAGTCTATTCCATATGAAGGACTGGGAAAAAAAAAGAAAATTTTGGAATAAAAAGGATGGAAAAGGAACAAGCAGAAAGGAGGAAGGATGATGGGAAGGGAAGAAAAAGGGCGGGAGAAGGGTCAGAAGATAAAGAGGTAGTTCCTCTAAAGCATGTAAGAGGGTGGTACATTTTCAGAAACCTGAAATAGTCTCTGTGACATTCCTGGAATCTTGTAACTTCTTTTCTCCTTATCCCTCACCCAGACCAGCAGCCAGCTATTCTATTTTTTGATGAAAAATATTCTTACAAATACTTTATCAGATGTTTGACCTTGAAAACTACTAAAAATATCCAAAGCTTGAGATAACTGTGTTTCACTAGGTCTCAGTTACATCTTGATATCTGGTTTGAATCTCATTTGAGTTTGTTTCTGTTGCTGACATGTTTAGGACAGTTGTAACAAAGAGAGGGATAATCCCTACCTAAAATTTGTCGGGTCTCGAAAGTCTCTCCTGGTTATCTTGCCACAGTGAAGACATTTTATTGATACTTACTGCATTGTGTGATGTGCATAAATAATTGTCAGATAACTTTTTAATGGACAAATTATTTAACTGTACTTTTTGGTGTATCAAACATCCCAAAGGATAAACCTAATGTATGGAGATAGCACTGAGGTGCAGCCATGACAAAAAAAACGTATGAAAATAAGTATTTTGTTGCAGTTGACAAAAGCATCCACACAGATGAAAGAAAATGCAGTGGCTCTAGGACCAATACTTTTATAGGAAATCTCACACGCTTTTCATCAAGGGCTCAAATTGTGGGACTCAGCTCAATCTCCCAACTCTACTTCCTCTGAATGACTTTAAATTCACAACATGTTCTTTTTTTTTTTAACTTTAAGCTGATCATCATTGAAATCTTGTATTCAGCTGGAAAGAATGTCTTGTAACTATCTGTAACAATTTAGGGACTTGTGAAACACTTGGATGTATACCTCAAACCTAACCCATAAGTCCCCTTCCTAGAGCTTTCCTTAAAAAGACAAAAAGGACTTTATGAGGAAAAAAAGTTACCTCTATAAAAACTAAAGCACCATTTACATGCAATGTATTTTAAAGCAGATTATTAAGGCAAAACAACTCTTTCAAGAAACAATGAGGATGAAAAGAGTTAAAGCTTAGCCTTGAAAAGGATTTCTATAAAAATGAAGGACAAAGACCTTGCTCTAACTCCTCCAAAAGTCCTCAAATAGAAGATAAATTGGCTACGACACAGGAAAAAGTTAAGGTGTCAATGATATATTCTAAAATCTAGGCTATTTCCCAATGAGAAAGACTTAACTTTAGAACAGTCTATTGGACCTGCTATGTAATATCCCCCAAAAGTTTCAAATTTAAGAAAGCCCCTATATGCCAGGCATGGTGGCTCACGCCTGTAATCCCAGCACTCGGGAGGTAGAGACAGGAGGATTGCTGAGTTCAAGGCTTGTCTGGGCTACATAGTGAGCTCAGGGCCAGCCCGAGCTACAAAGCAAGACCCTGTCTCAAAAAAAAAAAAAAAAAAAAAAAAAAAAAAAAGAAAGCCCCTATAGCCTGTTCACTTATGACTGCCTTTGTAATGGGCAACAGGGAGACTGTTCTAAATGGTAATACAAGATGTCTGGGCCCATTCATGAGCTAAGTAACTTGCTTATGGTCAGCAAAGTCACAGAAAGTATAATACAAAGGCAGACCTTTAGAAAACTTGTATTACCATACATTAAATCATACAGAAGTCAATACAGTAGTTACCAGGTCAAAGCGCTACATTGATAAAAGGTGTAAGTGTACTACAATATGAGGCTTGACTGAACTCTCTTCCAGTTAGTCCTGGGATGCTTCGAGTTCTCAGAGGAAGTGGATGTAAAAGGCTGAGAGAAGAAATCTAATAAAAATTTACAACACAAGGAGGTTGGCCAAACAACAGTTTAAAACATGTATATGCACATTTATGAATGGGAAAGAAAAAATCAGGCAGAGAACTCAGTCCCTATAAGTCATTAAAGGAGGACAGAAGAGGTGAACACTGTCCATTCCATGGTGTTGGTACAATTGGAAAACTGGTTAGCAAAGTTTAAATATCAGAGGGATCAGCAACAGTTGTTTTGTGTTAAATACAGAAGATTTTTATTTTGTTTAGCCCTGTGTTAAAAATGATGTATTACACAATTATTACAGAAAGCCTATGACGCAAAGAAAAGGATGCTCTTCCTTACTGAATTTTACTCCTTTGCCTTCCTTTCCTTTCTAATCTGGGACGTCTTACCTACCCACTCTGCACTCCTTCTTCACAGTGTTTGCAAATGACCTGCCCACCATGCTATAGCAGACAAGCACATGCGCACACACACATGCAGACATCATGCATTCCCATTGGTATATCAATCAAATTCAAACATAGTGCCATGGCTTATATCCGTGTTACCTGGATTCCCAGAACATTTGCCTGAAGATTCCATAACTTGGGGATGAGTCTCAGGAATCTGTGTGTTCAGCTAATACCCCGCCGGAACCCTGAAATTGGGGAAGCACTGTGCACAATTTGGGGGCCCGCATGCTCCTCTCTTGACCCCTCCTCTCCTCCCTAACTGCACTCCAACCTCAGGCTTTCTTTTTCGTCTCCAATTTTGAGCTTGTTCTTCAATCAAGAGCTTTATCTTGACATCTCCTGTCCAGAATGTACTTCTTGCCTTTCTTACATCTAATGCATAAGAGCGCTCAATCAATATGTTAAAATTAATAAATAAATGTTAAATAGCAAACTGCCATTGTTTGTGGACATGGAGATCATAAAACTTACATTCTTTTGTCATTAACCTACAATGATTTTTCTAGTTCTTTCTTTATTACATAAATTTTTAGTAGAGAGCTTGAACGATTTTCAGGAAGACATTTCACAAGTACAATTAGGAAAACAAAAAAGATTGTAAACACTGGTAACATTGTATCACTGAAAGGAGTGAGCTGTCTTCCTTATTAGTCAAACTGATGCTCTATGCAGATGACAGATTCCAAAGACATTTATGGACACATTCCTGCTTTTTCCTCATAGCATTTCTGACATTCTAACTGCTATAGTACCTCGTGAATTCCTAAAGTCTGAGATTTTCCCAGTTTGTTCATGCTGTATCTCTAGTCCTCACCATAGTATCTGGCCATAGTAAAGACTCATTAACTATATATTAAATGTTTACTAACTGAAAGAATTAATTGATACTGAAAGAAATACAATTCAAGAGCTTATAACTAAATAAATAGGACATATCGGGAAGGAAATGTTGATTGCACGTTAGCACTGAATTATTTGTCATGTTATGGTCTTGTTTTACATTTTCCTACTTTTTGTCTTTTCAGAACTAGGGATTGAATCCAGAGCCTTTGCACTGAGCTGCATTTTCAGGCCTTTGTTGATATTTTGTTTGGGACAAGGCCTTGACAAGTTGCTAAGTTGCCCAAGATGGATATGAATTTGTGATCCTCCTGTTTCAGCCTCTTAGATAGCTGTCATTATAGGCATGAGTTGTCACCCAATCAGTGCTTAACTGTTTTAATCTACTATTTTTCATCAGAGAATACAAAGTAACTAGCTAATGAATATTGAAATCATTTCTTGATTCACTTGCAGAATTAAAAATCATTAAATGTGACCTTAAGGATTCACATAGCTGGGCTGGAGATTTAGCTCAGTGGTTTCAGTGCCTGCCTCTCTAGAACAAGGTTCTGAGTTCGATCCGCAGTAACCACATACAGTGCTGGGCCTGGTGACTCACGCCCACCAGCTATCAATACCACATACCACAGTGCTGGGCATGGTGGTTGACACCTGTAATTCCAGCACTCGGGAGGCAGAGACAGGAGGATTGCTGAGTTCGAGGCTGGCCTGGGCTACATAGTGAGCTCAGGGCTAGCCTGAACTACAAAGTAAGACTGTGTCTCAAAAAAAAAAAAAAAAAAAAAAAA
>PVIC010046319.1:0-14291 GCA_004025085.1 Thryonomys swinderianus
TAGCTGCAAGTTACCCTTTGGTTTGGGCAAAGGTCAAGAGCCACACTGACCGGTAGGATCTTCTTCGATGCTGACCATGTTCTGTGTTTGCACTGCCTGATATAAATAGGCAGGAGTCACGTGTGGCTCTCAAGCGCTTGAAAAGTGGTCAGTGTGACTGATGAACTGAATTTATTAGTTCTGGTATTTATTACTTATTAGGGGTCCTTTATTTAGGTTTAAATACTGGCATGTCACTAGCGGCTACTGTCTAGGACAGCACAAATCTATGATTTTTTTTTTCCTTTTTCATATTGGTGAGAATAAAAGATTTTCAGTACTATTTTAAACTGAGAGCGGTGGCCCACATTACTTTCCGAAATGCCAGAGACTATCTACTAGGATATTCTTTGTATCTTGCAGAACCTGTTCAGATTCAAGAATCTCAATATCTAGTTCTGGCCTGGCCTTAGCAACCAACCTGTCAAAATCTTTTTCTGACTACTGAACCTCAAGGCCATTAGGGGTCTTATCGAAGGCTGTACAGCCAGTCCGTACAGAGCCGTTCTAACAGATCAAACATAGTTTGCCTGCCCTGAGGCCCCAGGTTCAATCCCCAGCACTGTTTTAGAAAAAGAAAGTCTTCCTTCCTTCTTCTCACTACACTTACCTGTCCTTTTCCCCTAAGAAAAAGTACTCACTCCTGAGCTCAGATGACCACAGTGAAAAGCTGTGTGGAAAAAGACGATCGTCAGAGTTGTCACCCTGCAGCCTCTCTCCGCAGAGATGAGGGAGACAGGAGCTGATCGCACCACGTCCCACTCCGTGGTATCTGCGAGGTCGCACCAGCTCTTGTAGTGGCTCACGCTGAACTCATCACAGGACAACGAGGCACAGTAGTGAACGTGCAGCGCTAACAGCTCGCATCCTCTTATTTGCACCATTCGTGCGATGTTAGTTTTGGACCAAGGCAAAGCCCTGTTCAGAGGCACCGGAACCAGTCATGGTCTTTAGAGATCCATGAAAACCGTGCACAGCCTGGATTTCTAACACTGACCCTTGGCTAAAGCAGCCCCGGAAATGTCTCACTCTGCGTCCTGGTTGACCGGAGGTCAAAGAACACAAGCCCTACTCTGGCCTTTCTGGAAGGCTCGCTGAACCCAGTATTCTAATGCACTTGGACACCCGTGTCCAATTATATTAATTTTTGAAAATCTCTGTTGTAAGAGCTCATGATCTGGTTTTCTCTGAAAACAAAAAGGAATTGTCAGCCAGGTGGCATGTCATAGACTTGTCATCCCAGCAGGAGGGAGGCAGGGGGACTGAGTTCAGGCCAGCCTGAACTACACAGAAAAACGGCCTCAATTTTTAAAAAATGATTTGTTCACCTAGGTGACAGGTTACCAAAATATACTTTTCCAGTTGTTTCCTTTTCGGGTACTGAGGTAGGAAAGGAATGGCTCTGGGTTGAGGGAAGTTCGGTGTCAGGTGCCTCATTCCCACACTTTCTCAGTGGACTGTCCAGCCTGTGCTAAGCCTGTGCTCCAAGATGATTCCTATTTAGGACTATAGTGGGGATTATGAAAGGTGCCATCGCTGGTTTTCAAATGATGCTTTCTGCCTTCTACTTACCTTTGTAGGCTTTTCTGATACCCTATTGCATTTCTAGACGACGTCCCTCTCTAATTGGTATGGGCAGGGGCAGGGCATCTTGGCCCTGGTCGCACCAGAAATCAAAGGGAGGAGGCCTGTCTTATCACAGTACTGCGTGAGGGGTTGTCCTCCCTTTGATGGCTCACTCACACCTGCTGTATTTCATTTGTGGAATTTTTTTTTTTTTTTGAGACAGGGCTGGCTTTGTGGTTCAGGCTGGCCCTCAGCTCACTATATAGCCCAGGCAAGCCTCAAACTCAGCAATCCTCCTGCCTCTGCTTCCCGAGTGCTGGGATTACAGGTGTGAGCCACCACGCCTGGCAATTTGTGGGAATTTTAAGGTTGCTAAGCCTTTTACTAACTTGAATTAGTTTTGTTTGCATGTTTGAGGAATAAAGTTGAAAACATTTTACAGAAAATATGGGAATAAAATGAGTCAGTTACCTCATACAAGGCTTTATATGTTAAGTACATTAGGCATATTTGTTACTTTTTTTAATGAATGGAAATAAAAGAATTTTCTTTTTGTTTTGGATTCCTTTTTCCATGCTTTTATAAGGCAACAAAAATATTCTTATACCTATATTAAAATACTTTAAATTTCTATTTCAAAATTTTATACCAATGAATCTTCTGCTTAGCTTGAGAAAATACAAAATAAAATGATTTTTCTTCTTGGGATTATCTGAAAGCTAAGAATCTGCTATTCAATTATTCAGTTACTTTGATTCTCCAAGATTGTTTTACATGTTAGCACTTCAAGTCTGAAATTTTACTAAATACTTTTATTTGAGGCTTTCATGGAAGTTCTCAAGGTATAATTCTTGAAAGTTTGTGGACTATGAACCACACAAAATGGACATAACAGCAAAGTTCCCCCTATTTGAACTTATAAAATTATTTTCTATTAGCTACATGACTTTGCAAAGTACAGATACAAAATAAATCATTAAAATATGGCACAATAAAGTCCTGGATGATAACTTAAGCATTTTGCAATAAGTTCTTACAAAAATTCATCAGTGCTCCTTTGGCTCTAGTTATGTGACTGTGGGCAAGTCAAAACCTTTGTATAATTTAGTTTTTTCACTTATTAATTAGGGTTAATAGTATTATGCTCTCCACTTTTTGAGCCCCAAAGGATTTGTTGATCTTGAAGTGTTTAGAACAGTACTTGGTCCACAATATGTTCTCTCAAGACATCTAACCCTGAAACAGTATCACTGTTGTTGTGGCTGATACTCTAAAGTGGACCTCAGGCTGACAAGCTCAAGATTAGAGCAGCGAAATAGAGTCTAGACCTGATGCTATTGACTGGGATCAGTTCTATCTGCCCATCTTCATGTCTGAATACCCTTCTACCTCAGAGAGGGGCATGAAATAACACCGCCCAGCTCTCCTTGCTTTTCGGATAGTCAAAAAAGCATGAGATTCGTCAGTGAAAGAGAATGAGCTCTTTTGGGAAAGTACCATTCAAACAGGATTCACCATAATTAAACTGTAACTGCCTTAAAATTCCACTGTGCATGAATAAGTGCTCTGGGAAAATTCATCAAGTGACATTTTAATCCTCAGTAGTGAGTCCATATGGGACAGAGTCAAGACCATTTTCCCAACTCCTACTTAGTCATTACTGTTTTCCCTTTAAAACATTAGATGGGATCAACAGGAAAGGTCTAATATCTTTCCATACAGTTACTTCAACATAATAGGGCTCATATTTTCTGATTCTGAAAGGCAATTTGAAACATTGAGTGTACTTCACCACAGAGCTTGGGAAGCCAAGTGTTCTCTTGTCCTGGCTCATCCCTCTAACTCTTGGGCACTCTGTCAGGAATTTACCAACAAAACTCTCACGTTTTCACTCTGTGAGCCAGCTACTGCTGAAATAATACTATGACGCTACAGGAGATAATCAAGAAAACATGTCTCCATTCAAACTGCAACTTCACTTGCATCTATTCTCTTTGGGACCATAAGAAAATTTCAAGATTCTGCATAGTCCTCCATAGCTTATGCCAAGAAAATTGCTCTATCTAAACAGACGGTGACCTCCAAACAATACCAGGAAACTATCTACAGTCAAACTTCATTATGGTGAACTTTGTCTATAAACTGCCATCTCCCAGCCCAGAGTGCTGTGCACCCTGTAATTTTTCAGAAAGCAATTCTTTCAAGTGACTTTACAAAACCAAACTATAATACAAGGAATGCGGGGGGTGGGGGGAGAGAAATCTGAGTCATATTTTATAGTCTCTGCTTTTTCACAAGGCTGTTTAATAAGGTAGTTTACCTGTCCTTAGCATGACAGAGCGTGTATGCCCTGGGACTCTCCCGAGTGGGTCAGAAGATACGTCCACTGTATCTGCTCTGTAACATAATCTGTAACATTGAGGAACTCTTCCTGCTTACATTCTTTTCCTCAACACAAGCAGCAGCTTTTCCTAAGAACACTTAAGGAGAGGGCACAACCCACCATTCCAAATGGACCCTCACATCTGTCCTAACGACTTCCCTTCAGCAAGAAGGAGCGTGTTTCTGGGACAAAGTAGCCCACGTCACGCTTCTGAGGAAAGTACAAGGCTGTTTCTTTAGTTGCACTTCTTGGGAAAAGTGCAGCTTTTTTTTTGGTTATTTTTCCCTTTAGTTGAATAAATACTAATTCTATGGAACCTATTTTGACTAAGAGTTTTAGTACAATGACCAATAAACCGATTTTCCTACAAAGGAAAAGAAAAAAATATAAGCCTTTTCTGCTTCTTTTCTCATACATCTTTTAAGAATGAAACCAAATATTTTCTGTTGGCCTTCAATAATTTTATTGGGTAACAATTTTGGGGGTTTCAATTAAAGTAGCTGAAAGTCTAATACTTATATATAGAAAAGTACATTTTCTGTTTCAGCAAAATATGAATACAGTTTTACCAGCACAGTGCCATGGAGAAATAAACTTCCAGAGAAAAATATTCCACTTAATTTGGTGAGGAAAGTCTTGAAAATAATGTAACGCCATTTCTGATCATTTAACATGTCATTTCCTTTGTCACCTGAAGCTGTTATGCCATCACCAAGTTTTAATGATAGCCTACAAAATTTTAAATGATAAAAACAAGGAAACTGCTTTTGTTATTGAACTAGTAATGCTTCACGGACACAGAAGTTCATTATTTACAAAGCATACATACAGCCTCTGAAATTCAGACTGAGAAGTCAGTGTCTCAGAGCGATGATTTTGATGCCTGCAAAGAGCAACGTGCACATTTATATACTACAGGTCATATACTAAAGGCAAACCGAGAAGCAGTTGCTCCACGATTAGTTCTCTGAACTGGAATAAGGAAGCCGATTTGTTTGGTGTCTTAACAGTCCTACTCTTCAGATCACTTCAGATCAAACATTCTCTGACGCTTCTGATCTTTCAATTCTATCCTTTTGCAAGAGGAAACAAAAATTATTTCTGGAATTTGACTTTAAATAACAACAAAGGAAAATAATGCAAAAATCATGAATTCATCACTTTATGAGTTTGATTATCCTCTTATTTGGAATCTGGTAAGATCAGTCTTGGCAATTCCAGTATTCTGTTTCCCTTCCATTCCCTGTCCTCTTTGTAGACAAATTATAAGCCTACTTTCGTATTTGGGAAACTCATCTTAGCCTGTGTGATTATTCAGAAAGAAGTTGAGGACTTACCTTCTGTCAATACTACATAAAAGTAACATGTTTATTTCCCAAGCATAAAAAGTATATTGAAGCAGTTGCTGCAAATGGTGAGAGTGGCTTAAGTCTAGATTCCAAAATGCATTAGAATTCAGAAACTATCTGCCTTACAGAGATCACTTCAATGTACTGACTCATTCCTTTTTTAAAAATTGGGTTGCTACAAGGTGCTCCATATGTCCAGAGGTTTCTCCTTTGCTGGAGCACAAATGGCTCTGTACCAGCAAAAGAAAACGAAATGCTGAGGTTCAATCTAAGAAAAATGAGAAAATATGTGCTTGTATCTCACAGGATGTTAATGTCTGAAAAAGAAAACTATCTCATTTATTGGACTCCCATTCATTATTTTCTCAAGGCAAGATGGAAATATACATAGTTTAAAATTTGTGGGAAGATAACTATTTTTTCCAACTTAGAAGAAGTTTGTTAATTTTTCCTGCAGGATGCTGGGTAATACTATTGGGGTTTCTGCTGAGGAGGCAACTTGAATTTTTCAGGAATCATAACTTTGAAGATTCTGTGGCTTTTCCATACCAAAAAAAAAAAAAAAAATCCCCATGAAACTAAACAGTGATTACCCAAACAATGAGAATTAGAATATTCTAATACTAGCTCACAAGGAAAGCAAAAGTATTAAAATTATTCTAAGAATTATAGCCCAAATGAAGATAACTTCAGATAGGTGAATCCACTTCTACTTTTTGAAAAAAGGAACAATTTTTGCTGTGATGTGATTTTGCTCCTTCTTTCCCTAGTTAGAAGATTCCAGATCCAACTTGAAGGTCAAAGTAGAGAGAACTGAAATCAATATTCAAAGCTATAAACTCAACTTCCTACAACCTAGATACTGAGGTAGAAACATAAAGAAGCACTAAAGCGATGGGTCCTTTGGCATATCTGCCACAGAAATCGTTGACTATAAACCATGTAACCAGGAAACACTAAAAAGTCTTACAAAGAAATTATTTCTTTTAGCTGGGATCATATTAGGTTAAGATTTTTCTTGACCCTTAAGAGCTTTCTTACTACACAGAATGTCATCGAAACATCTTTTTAAAGCATAAATGAGGAAAGATGTACTTTGTCCAAGAATATTGCTTCTCCATACTACTAAATGAAAAGAAGTAGGTGTGCACGGGTGGAAGATAGGGAATGAAAATATAATCTATGGCAGGCTGTCATACTAAAATAGCCCATCATGCCTTCCTAAAAAAGGTACGCCCTCGCTAAAGAGCTAAAAAGAGATCAGACAAATATTAGTTAACACTAGGCTCTAAAAGTCTTCAGATTTCAGTGATTTAAACCTCCAACAAGGGCTGGGTATCACTCTAGCCCAGCGCACACGCAGCTTTGGGTTCAGTTCCTCACCCCCACAAAAGCAAAACAAACAAAAACCTGCACTGAGAAGGAAAGTATCTGTCCTAAGGACTCCCATTTCACTCGTAAATAAATTCGCTTAGAGGTCCTTTTCAACTCTATAGTTCTAGAAATAAGTTAAAATCAATAATCTACATATTACTGTTCTTCAAAAGGAAATGTAAGACAAATGAAATCTATGAGTATGGAGTTTTCTAAGTTCCATGTTTCCAATTAATCATGGCCTGAGTAAAACTTTACTTCTTGATTTTCTCCCAAGATTTTTTTATTCAAGCATAAGCTTCTATTTGACATTATGTATTATTTATAATTATTATAATGTTGAAAAATCCTGGACAAAGGTAGAATAATCCAGTCTATACATCCAAGTCTATACTGTCGATGACAGAAATGGAAGCAGATTATATGAAGCTACATATGATTATATGCATGATGTGTCCAATCACAGTGTTACCTATATTTGGGTTACAGATAAAAATTAGAGATCAAAATTATGTGCTCTAATCATTAGGTGTCACATTATCACACAAACTTGTTAGACCCACAAGCTCGCTCCAGGTAGCACTGTTTCAAGTCTCATTCCAGCTATGAAGACCAGAGAGTTAGTTCCTGGTTTTAGCCATACTTATGGTATCAAAATTAAACTCTTAATCTGTCCTATCAATCTACTGTTGTTGGAGGTCAAGAGAAGTAGTAACTGCTAACATCAGTTACTATAATCACTATTAGGACCCAAGAACCACCCACAGTTGAAACTTAACAGCAGTATAGAACATTTCCTTTGTCTACTAATATAATTAAGGGGAAGTATTTCCTAAATGCCTTGTTAGACTATCAGACTCATCCTCAATGGGTTGACATTTCGACAGCTCAACTCCTCTGTTAGCCGCTTCCTTATGTCTGGAAATTTAAAAGTTTTGTTCAGGAAAGGGTCTCTTAAAATGGAGAGAACACAAAAAGCAGATGGTTTTAAGTTACTCCTTTTTTCTCTATAGGTTATTAAAATCCATAATGTACAGCTATCCATCTTTGTAAATTACTGTACTTGATCAGAAGATTTGAGGGTGTTTCTGCAGTAGAACATTTTCTCTAGGTCACTTTACTTTGAACCATATTCTACTATCAACACAGCTAAGGGTGCAGAGCTGTGGATACAATTCAGGATGTAATACAAGCCATGTCAAGAGGAGAATGTGAGAGAAACACAGGGTCATGTAAAAAACAGAAAAAGCACTGAGACCACCGAGCTGAGAAAGGGCGTTCAGTCACACCGAAGGAGCTAGAACACCTGTACTCTTATTCCATGTTGAAACTATCTGAAAGCTCAGCTTCTAATCTAGGAAACTTACATCCCACAGAAGCAAACACCCTCGTGGTATCAAGCTTACCAAGCTCCACGTGAATACTGGTTACTTTTCAAACTCTTGACACTTTAGATCCCACAGATCTCCAGTTTCCTTTCTTACAGCTGCCATGTTGCCACAAGAAGGCACAATGAACAAAATCTATGAATACAGATTTGTGGCGCTTCATTCTAAACTACTCAAGCACTTATAGCCTACAACCCATTACTTATTTTAACATGGAGAATTATATATACATGAAATAATGAAAAGTAAAGTGTTCCACCCAGTACGACTAAGGGAATATAGAAGAAATACCCGTCTCGGGCTATTGTGAGCTATGTGGTAAAATACTGACTTCAGAGGGGATATTACATTGACAAGTACCTTTTCACAGACTACAGAAGACTGTTGTTAGCCATGTCCTGAGTAAACAGAATGCCCCCGGCTTAAGGAAAACTGAAGGGATAATTTAAAAACAATTTTTAAATAGAACTTAATATGCACCAGCCTAATTTTAGCATATGTGCTGCCGAAGCGAGCACTGCACCAGCCTAATTTCACCTGGTCACGGAACTGCTAACTCTAAAACAATACTGGAGGTAAAAATGTACTAGAAACACATTAGTCTTTGCCTTTACTCTGTAATGTGGCCTACAACTACTTTCCTGGCCTTAATTATCATCTGATAAGGATTATAGCATTTCTGTAACATCATTCTTATAGACTCTCTTTCAATCTTTCTCTCCCATCTTGAAATTTTTATTTCATTCTTTTATTTCATTTTAAAAACAGCTCTCAAAGAGCAGGAGTTGATTGAATGGCAAAAATAATACACACACATGCATTTACGAAAACATATGGAACATATCACGTGGATGGTGAAAGCGGGGGAGGAGTAAACTTTATTGGCCCACAGGAGGGATGCAGGAATGAGAGAGGGTGATTAGGGAAAGGAATGAATATGCATGGAAAAAACTAAAATCAAGTGATTTAAAATGTGCAAATACACTTTGTAACCTCCATCATTTAATCGAACGATAGATATGTACAGCGAGACAAAGGAGGCTAAAGTGAGTTTCACTTTGCAGTTGATGCTACTTGTACCAGTTCTATTATTAGTAATTCACCATTTAATTCTCCCACGTCAGACAGGCTCTCTGGTTAGTGGAAATAAGGTTTTCCATCCCGGGCTGCAGTTTGGCCCGCCAGTGCTCAGTAGGCATGCTTGTGACGAACTCGCACACTTTCCAGTTCCCCACCTCCTATGGCGGCCAGGGTCTCCAGCCGGCTTAAGCGCTCCAGGCTTCTTCCCAGAACTTCTTCTAGCCGAGTGCGTAACACCTGGGCCCCTTCCAGTTCCACCTGCAGTGTTCGGTCTCTCTCAGAGCTGATTAAACATGCCACATAGAAGAAAAATGGATTAGCCATCAACTGTAAGGATCCTCACACTGTTTCCCAAGAGCCATCAGTGGCACTCCGGGCCGTGAGACTTTCTAGGTGCTTGTTCTCCGAGTACACAGTGAATGTAGTCTCTTGTCGATGCATTTGTGTTCACTGTTGGTAGAGTAGCAAACCTGTTCCTTTCTTTAGAATTGTTCTAGATGAGATTCTGGACCAATCTCACATATAATGACAGTTCCTAGGCTTGATCTCACACTTCTATAGCCCACATAAGAGAAATCTCATTATTTGAGGGCCTTAGTTTGTGAAAAACGCAATGCAAAATGAAGCAAGGCTGGGCCATCTGTTATTGAGGACATCTGCTTTCTCATTTGTAGCCAAAGGGGACAGTGCTCTGAAACAGAAGCCAGTTCACAAAGACTACAGATCCAGAAGTTCTTTAAAAGGTAACACAAGCAAGCGAGCCTATCAATCATTTCCTCTGCTTTCCTTTTCCTGAGGTAAAAATGTTTTAAAAGCTCAACAAGAAGTCAGAAGTGAATAATAAAAGAATACTACTTGTAAAAGAGAGAAAAGGGTTAGGAGGGAAGGCAAAATGGGAAAAATAAAAGAAGGGAATATAAAATTGAGCAGAAAGACTCCTGACCAAAATTCAAGAAGCATGAGAAAATATATTTCCAGTGATAGTTGTCAGTGATTCTGGGATGACACAGGCTGTCACCGTGAGTAGGTTTTCTTCAATGTTATGTAACGATATTACATGAATACCAGCATCCTTCACAGCCTTACTTTCCTAAGAGAACAGCTTTTACCAGGATGTGGGCAGAGAAAGAAAGAAGCATATACTCAGGACTTACCGAACGCAAAGCATTAAGTCCATGAGCTGTCTTGCCCATCTTGGCAAACACTATGCAGGATGTGCACCGTTCCTAAACTGAGATTCAGACACTGAGGCTCGGAGCAACCCACACAAAAATGATACACTGAACAGTCTTCTTTCTTTCCTTGTTGGTATTAGGAGCATTTATACTTAATAAATAGAAGAGATAAAAAGAAAAGGAATAAAACATTTTCTTTAAAAAGGAAAAAGTCACTCCCTTACCTCTCTGGGTGGGCATGGAACTTCACCAGACTGTTATAGAGCTGCCGCTCAGCTTGTAGGGCCTCGTTCAGGCGACTTCGTTCGTCTACCAGTCCTTCTAGCATCAGCAGCAACTGCAGAAGGGGAGGAGCAACATGCAAACAGCAAGGAGAGATGGAAAGCCACAGTTAGACCCAAGAAAGGGACAAGAATGTATTGGCACATACCAGGACTGAAACAATCTCCCTACTTTCTTACTTAAGCTTTCTGCAGTATTTTATGGCTTTTTTATCTATGAAACCCATTATCATTTTATATTTTTTTAGATCGCTAAAGGCAAATTCACATGAACAAAAAAGGGAGAAAGAAGCCAAAAGCATTTGAAAGATGCTAAGAAAATGGAGTGTAAGAAAGAAAGGGTGGACAAGAGGGATACAAAATAGGACTTCCTAGTGTTTCCTATTTATTTAACAAATATTTATTAAGCAATTTCTACATGATAGGGCCTGTTCAGTTCTAGGAAAAAGCTTACTATCTAGTGCGGGGAAGAGATATTCATTATGTGGCCCTCTGTGCTACATAATGTGCCATAAAGGTAATTATATATGATAATACTTAAACTAGCAGAGATCTGTTTAAGATAGTTAAAAGTGGGATTGCAGTGAGAAGAGCAGTGACCAAGATAATAATGTACACAGAGAGTATAGTCAAGTAAATCATTTTGAAAGGTTTGACACTGAAAAGGTTGGACATGAGACGGTGGCTACAAAGGAACTTGGGCTAGAGACAAGTTTTGTTTTGTAGCCTCTTCTCTTTTCTTTCTTTTTTTAAACTGGGATGGATCTGAACATGGCTAAATGAAGGTAGATGAGGATTCCACCAACAGGGAGGTGACTCATGTAGGAGACTGAAGGATAATCCTGCTCACTTCAGGACTCCCAATGTCAGAGAGTGCCATCTATGGCTCCTGGCCAAGGTTGGAAACCGCAGAGCATGGGTTCCCTTGGAATGCCATCACCTGATTTCTTCAGAAGTGATTCACAGCCTCCTCGACAGGTTTTTCCATGGTGTACTCCGAATTTTTAAAAAAGTTTGCATTGTATTAACTTACCTGTTGCCTACGGTTTCCTGAAATTTCTTGATCCTGGGATTCTACTGATGCGACTTTCTCCCGAAGAAGTAAGACTTCTTGGGTCAAGCGTTCCATAGCTGGAATGTCTTCAGGATCAACTAGCTGCATTTGCAGGTCCTAGAAGTCAAAAATAAGTACAGATATAAAAACAGTAACAAAAACACTATTTAGGAGAGAAGGGAATGAATGCTCTTGAAAGCGCCTACTATACTTTCAAGCAGCACATTGACCAGCACTGGCCAAGGGCTCAGTGTATCCATATTTTGTTTGAAGGCGCCCTACAGGCACTGTGAACTGCAAACATTTCCAATGGTCTTTAGAAAGCTCTGAGAGACCTTTATCAAATCTTCTTTTATCTGTATATTCCTGGTCAGGGACTCCAGGTCAGCGGCTTGCACTTGCAGCTCTTCCTCTTGCACAGCTATCATGGACTGAAGTGCAGAAAGTTCCACCTGGGAAGGAAGGAGATCACGGGGTCAGTGCACAGAGGAAAGAATACTTGTCGCATTTACAACTTAGCATCACATCACCAGCTCCCAACAATGTGCAACGGACCAGAACCTGAATGGTGCACGCCTAGGGTGGTGCTATAAGCTTCTCTTATGAGAAGCTATAAGAGATGTCTTTAATCATGTTTTCCACTTTAGTCAGCAACATAAACACAGCATATATAACAATTCATCATCAGGAAACAGTTTTTTCTTATGCAAGTATTTCAGCTAGTAGACAAGAATATGATAAAATTAAATGCTTGCAGTTTGAAACTCTTCCTGAATTAAAAAGCCTGAGCTTATAGTGTCAGGAATCCGCAGCATAACTTCTCCTCCTTGGGAACACGTCTATGAAGAGATCTTGTCAAAACGTGCATTGCAAGCCCTGCACTTTCAGAGTTGGATCTTCCTTCCCTCCTCACCAGAAATCGACAAATATTGATCATGACAAAGATCGCTAAATACTGTAAGAACTGCACTTTCTAACGTCTATTGGGTTTTTCTCATGTCCCAGGCACACAGTAAACACTCGCCTTATATTCGGTCCTTTTCATAAACCTAGTGATCTGCCTCCTACAGATTCCTCCCACTTCAGTATCTTCTATTTGATCTCATTCATGATTCTCCAGGCATACTAGATTTTTTTTCTTCTCTCAGAACACCAGGATTTGTTTTGACTCAAGGTTTTCATAAACATTGTTCCCCTGTTGCCAAGGGCTGCCTCTTCCTCATTCTTAGGTACTAGCTTACATCATATACTTGGAAGAAGCCTTTTTTGTCCATTTTATCTAAAGTGGTACCTGTCCGTGTTACTTTCTCACATTATTATAATGTGTAATGATAATACTATGTAGTTGTTTATTGTTTTTCCTCCTAGTAGAAATTTACTACAACAACTCAGAGAGGGAGCTTAGATTTTCTCACTACCTTTTCCCTAGCGCTAGTCCTTGCTTAGAGATGGTAGCTATAGGTGCGATGACTAAACAACAATCCTGTGGGTGACAACTCTTCAATGTTCAGATAAGGTGACTTCTTATATGCCTCAGTTCACAGATGAGATGATTAATGCAGACAGAAAATAAGGAATGGTAAGCAGTGGATCCAAAGTGTGAATCTGGGGAAGCAGACTCCAGGTATAATGTCCTTTACTGTAAGTACATTCATACAGTCTTCATGGTAGTAGCAAGTTATTTTAAGCACAGACACTTTAAAGGATTTTTTTTTTTTTTTTGCTTTTTGGAGACAGGGTCTCACTTTGTAGTTCAGGCTGGCCCTAAGCTCACTATGGTGCCTAGTCAAGCTGCAGCGAACTCAGCAATCCTCTTGTCTCTGCCTCCCCAGTGCTGGGATGACAGGCGTGAGCCACCACGTCCGGCATTGTGGTATGCGGCGTTGATTGTTGGTGGGCGTGTCTCCACGCCCAGCATTATATGTGGTAACCGGGGATCGAACTCAGTTCCTTGCGCTTGAGAGGCAGGCGCTGGAACCACTGAGCTAACCCTCCGGCCCTTAAAGGATTATTTTAAGAAAAAATTTAAAATTCTAGGTAGGGCAGGTAAAGATGGGATTTAAGGTATAACTAACCTTCCTAAAGGACGCAATATCTCTTAAACATAAAATATTTAAATTACAAGCAATAAAACTTCTACTTGCGTACCTTCTAGTTCCATCAGCACTGACAGTATCATTATGTGTGCTTCTGATGACTTACAAGTTTACATAGTCATTTGATCAGTTGGGTAACATCCCCTTTCCTTCCATGCTGAAGGAACCCAGTTCCTGGCACCCTGACCTTTCTCTAGCCTTTTAATAACTCATCCCTCGTGAAGTCGAGGGCTTTGTGTTAACGGTACCCAGTGGAAGAATAAACCGAGCATACTTGACTTAGCTCCACTCTTCCTTTCTTGGGAAGCAGCTGCCTACAGGAAACCCATGTTTCACCACTGCTTCTCAGAGGGCAGGCTGTTCCCTACTACAGCAGTGCTACCTAGGTAAGCCCACATACTGAATCCTGGAGATGGGCTAGCGGGTCAACTTGGCTCTTGCCTTAGGTTCTCTACCTAAGACTTTATCAGTAATGAAGTTACGCTATTGATATTGTATCAGATTTT